>BQNB010002829.1:0-120569 GCA_026074375.1 Tanacetum coccineum
TTTTAGAAGGTGACGACTATGGCATGAAGTGTGTGTTGGGAATTATATTTGAGTTGATAAGACAAAACACGAATGAAACAAGATGGAAACAAAAGGACCAAAGTCGTCATTGAAGAATTCTACAAGCTGGTGGAGAAAATAAAGATTTGGTCAAAAAGAGATCAATATGAAAAGATAAAGATGAATAACTAATTGATTCTCTCATTAATATCTTTTAAATAGTTTCCATGTAAGCCTTGACTTCTTATATTATAAAAGGAGGTCCAGTCATATTGTTTTAATCATCCAGAAAAGTATGTGTTCATCATATGAGAGTCGACTAGATACAAAAGTGTGTGTATACACGTTTGTATAATTAGTGTAGACGTTTAGAGTTTAGACTCAAGGATCTTTGATCTCTGTTACTAGTTAGAGTAACCGATCTTTTCTGATCAAATAGTATTTGGGGCTGTGTTGATTAATAAAGAAAAACCTTGAAGTAACTTTGATTTGTGTTTATTATTTCCGATGTGCAATTTATATCATTGTTACTATATTATCCTAGATGAGTCTTAATAACGATCTACGGGGTTATAACGAACTTTATAATTGGTATCAAAGCCATGTGGCTCTTGATCTAGGATCTACAAGGCTTGTTGAGGTCGTGCTATAAAAGAAAAAGAAGCAGCAGATGGTATACGTGATGTTACACATGATGGGCTTCTATGTATTAAAACTGTTATTGGACTTCAACATGTTTTAGTAACCAATACGTTTTAGTTCTATACCAATCAAGAAACGTGAGTTGGTGAGTGAATTCTTGGAATATTATGCATCACGTGTGTGGGACGTTGTTCAAAGAAGATGTGCTATTGGAATTCAAGTAAGTGTTGCTCTTTGAATATTAATATTGTTCTATGTTTTTGATTTTGGTGGGCCTAAAGACAAGTGGGCTTCAAGAATATATATGAAGTGCAGATTGCATGAATGATAAATAGGTTTTAATGACACTTTCTTGTTAATAAAAGCGTCATAAAAGGCCTTGGGAGGAAGGAGGATGCCTTTAACTAGTAATACTGTTTGGAGAACATGCAAAAGAAAATTACTACTGTTGGATGTTCGAGTACATGTTTGTGGTTATTAATACTGCTTGGTGCAAAATAGTATTAATAATGTTCGTCAAAGTATATTTATACTGCTCACGTTTGCATTAATAATGTCAAAGGAGTTTGTACTGTTTGAAGATCTAAATTGTTTCTACTGTTAGTTACATCCGAGAAAGTGGGTTAATGCTGTTAGTTATATCCGATATCGGGTAAAACATAATTTTTGGTTCTCGGTTGATAAGTGATCTTAAACAGATGGGTGACACACACAGGAAGTTTTTGGTTTTGGATTTGTTACAAACACAGAAGATTTTGGTTTTTGGTTTTAATGTTCTTAAAAGTTTAAAAGGCTCGTTTTTGGGATAAATTGATTACGAAGATTATTGTTTATCACTTATTTGACGATGGAAGTGGAATTATTTGGGTTTGTGTTTTATCATACCTTTTAGCAGGAGGTAACTTGTTTGTGCTTAGAAACGATGTGATGAAGAATTGACAAATCTAGCAAAGGTGTGTGATTTTTCTTATGGTGCTCAATGCTCACATTTGTTATCACTTTGGTTATGTGTCTCATAGAAGATGATGATAAATTGTTAAGAGATTGCAGTCTCCCTATACATCGGTTTGGGTATATGTTCGAAGTCACGTAGATAGTGCAAGATATAAGACACAAGTTTGGGTTATTCTACTTTAGCATCAAATTGGTAATACTTAGTTTTCTTCATCAGTAATCATTACATAGAGCTTACAGAATTAAAGATTCAAGAAATGGCTAATATATGGGTTTCAGAGGAAGCTTATTGTTAAAATGTTTAACCATTTATATGCTACATTGAGGTGAAGGTTTTTACTACTACTAGCCTTTGTTACTACTGCTAGTGTAAGTTTCTACTGCTCAAGTTCATTTTTCTTAAGGTGCGTAATGGAGGGCAATTTTGGTAATTGGAATACTTGGATTGGAAGTGTAATATTGATTCGTAGTTGTGAAGATCAAAGTTGTATACTTTAGTCCCCTATTTGATGTTGACAAAAAGAGGAAGAAGATTTGATGATTTGCAACTTGTAGATCCTTGGTAGCTTAAGGGGAAGTTTTCATTCGTATATTAACTTCAGGGGAAGTTCGTGCTTATTTGGTTTTGTCATTATCAACTAGGGGAAGATTGTTGGGAATTATATTTGAGTTGATAAGACAAAACAAGAATGAAACAAGAAGGACTTAAAGGAAAAGGACCTAAATCGACAATAAGAGATTCTTCAAGCTGGTGGAGTATATTCTACAAAAGATGGAAGATATCAGAAGATACTAAAAGATATGCTCAAGAAGAATAAAGATAAAGATTAAAAGATTTAGTTTCCTTATTGTATTTATTATGTTTCCTTGTAAACCTAGATATCTCTAGTATATAAAGAGATACAGGTTATAGGTTTTAGACATCCAGAAAAGTGTGTGTACACAAAGTGTTAGAGATGTAGACGTCTATAGAGTTGGTGTAGCCTCAAGGTAATCAAGGTTTTCCTTGATCCCTGTTACAGTTCATTGATGTAACCGTATTATCTTGATCAAATAATATTGGGGCTGTGGTGAATGTTTGGTAAAACCTTGTTACAATATCATTGTTCTTATGTTAATTCCGCTATACATATTTTATGTTCATTGATGTTGTTAATCCTAGACTAAGCCTAGATCTTTAAACTCAACATGTGGTATCAGAGCCCGATGGCTCGTGATCTAGGATCTACAAGGTTTTTGAAGAAACCCTAAAACCCTAATTTTTCAAGAAATCTTTTTGTGGTAAAAGTTTTCTAGGGTTTTGAAATTAAATTGCTATAACAATGGTTATAATCGTCCTCTCTACCTTAATAGGTACGCAATACGATCTTCAGTCATTGTTACTATCAAGGGTTTTCATCACATCGAATTCGGTTTTCTTTTTCCATAATTTGTCAAATTCGGTGAAACAAGGGTTTTCACAAAAACCCTAATTCGATACAGTTAATTCGGTAAATGCATAATGAATGGTTTCTGGTTTCATGATTCAAGAAGATTTTGTGTAATTGGGTACATCATATGGGGATCATGGGATTTGGGAATGATTCATACGATTGAAGATGATGTTGACGTGATCAAGAAATCATATTTTTATAAGGTTTTTCCGTGTAAAGGTTTATTGTTTCTTGATCGTGATCCATGGTGATGTGTTATTTATTGATTGAACTCTAAGTTCATCCAAGGGTTTTTAAATTCGTTTGCTTTGGATCCATGGCGTTGAGGTTTATGTTGGTACGATCAGGAGGGTTTCATGATATTGTTCATATAAATATGGTGGCTCAAAACCCTAATTCCTAATGGTGTTTGTTGTTGGGTGGTTGATGATGATTACATAAAGATGTTTTGATTTTTCAGATGCGTGTTCTTATTATATCTTTTGGTCTTGGAGATAACTTGTTTGGTTATATATGGTTTATGATGAAGACTTGATAAAACTAGTTTTTACCTGATGTAAAGAGATACATTGTAGTACTCACAGGTATTTACTATCACTTGGCTCAGTGACTCATGTATAGGCATGCGAATTTATCAAGAGATCGAGGTCTACTCATAAAACGAAGAAGAAGATTATTGGTATGTGCTTAATTACACATACCATTTTCCATTAAAAACGGACTTAAATGACTAAAAACATACCAAAGATACATTGTATACAAAAGAGAACTCAAATGTCCTACTTATCTTAAGCACATGGGTTATATACATACATAGTACAACACCTAAAAGGAAAAGTTTTGATGAAATTCAAAAGTTGTTTAATAAGAAATGTAAGAAGTAAATACCTTTGTGGCTTTTGGGTTACTGAGTTCAAGAAAGAAAAAAAACAAAGAAGAAGTAAGAGGAAACTACTAAAAGCAGAAAGAAGATGCTTGGAAGAAAAAGAGCAGTGAAAGAACAGCAGGAAGAATCCTCAAAGAAACAAAAAGTAAAAGAAAAAAAGTCATGAGGAAGTTGATGAAGTTGAAGAAGCTGAGCTAAAAGAAAGCTTTTGTGATTAAAAAAATAATAGAAATCAATGAATGCTATACCACTTGCTACCAAATTACCAGTGATTATTGATTATAACTTAATAAGCAGGGTATTTGTACATAGTCATTTATAAAGAGCAAATGGAAGTTCCAAGAATATTCTCTATGATAAGGATGCGAACAAGGATAAGACAGAGAAACTTGGACGCACTTTGGAGGATATGAAGCAAAGTATGGTGATACAAGCCTGACAATGATTTTGAAAGAGTGTGTGGGTAGATTTTAAAAGTTATGTTGGAACCAACAAAAGGAGTGATTGTATGGAGCATTTTACAAGGATACAGTGACCATTTAGGAAGTGATTTAATTTCATTTTGAGATGTCACTTTTAAGGTTGATTAATATATAATTTTTATGTTGGTTGAAAAGAGATATCCCCTCACACCAATCACCATCATCAATATCCTAAACAAGAATCTTCAAACTGATCATCAAAAAAGATGTGCTATCAACTGCTAAAGCTTATGGTGAAACAACAAAAAGGTCTATGAAAGGTTTGAATGCATCTTCCTGAAGTATGATAAAGACTTTTAAAGAAGAAACTTAAAGATTCAGAAGATGAACATCAAGTTTAGGGGAGGATTGTTGGACTTAAAAACTTCAGTGAGATTCTTAGAAGTCACTACTAGCTGCCATTAACATAATGGAAATTATGCTAGTGGTTAGAACTAGTAGTATAAATGTTACCACGAAGCTAAGTTACTACTGTTATATAATTTAGGACTGACAGCATAAAGTTACTGCTGTTATTTGAATGTTAAGACTGCTCAGTGAATGAAGACATAAAATATAATCTAAGTAATTAGTGCTGCTAGTATTAAAAGTTATAGACTGCAATACAAGTTACTACTGTCAGTGTAAATAAGTACTGCTAGTACGAAATGTTACAACCTGCTATTTTTTTATTAGTGCTAGCTTGTGGAAAAAGATTACAACTATGAAAGACTATTCTAACAGTCAAAGATAAAGAACGAATTAAAAGATAAAGATTGTTTGGGAGAACAAGAATGCGTGGAAGATAAGTGTTGAGATATTTATGTACAAGCATATACATAAGGTATTTATTAGAAGATTACTTTATGTTACGTAAAGATGAATATCTTATAAATGAAATTGTAAGCCGAACTATGACTCCTTAGGTTTTAGTAATAAGCTCTAGGGCATTATTTGAGGATATTACAAAAACACACAAATCTAACATTCTCATTGTCATAGTTTTAAAGTTGATTGAGATACGTGCTGTAGAATAGTATCATCAAGGTATTACACCCCCATTACTAAGATAAGAGTACTCGTATTATAATCTAATAATATTGGAGCGTTGTTATATCTTTTATTGTTTCCAAGATTTATTGTTCAATATTTTACTTTCTAGAGTATAAGTGTATATTCCGCATTACACTTAATAACACATACAAAGTTTCCTACAACAATTTATTTTTATTATCCAAGGTATTAACTAACAAGCGCGAGCTGCTAGAGCGCGAGCGCGATCATCTGTGATATGTCGAGCGAACAACTTATAGATTTGAAAATCTTAAAGTACCTTAACAATCTCTAATACTACATTCGTTAAAATTCATATAATTTTATTATTTAACTTATAACATTTTAAGCATAGTGGATCTGCTTATGAGACTATATGCAATCATTTTTTTGTCAAGAGGCTAAAACTGAAAAGCGATCGGTCAGTCCAGCGAGAATTAAATCGCAAACTCAGCTCAGACACAACAGGAAAAGCATAAGTCTTAATATGTATACCAAGTAAACTGGAAGAAATAACTCCAGAAAGCGATGCCCCTCATTGAGTAAGCTACTTTTGTGTTTTGACAACTACAAAACGCACATTACGAATAACGTAAAGTTATAACTGTCTTGGTTAAACAAAATTTTCAGAGTTCGTATGAAGAAATGAATCTTTTTGAGTGATTAACAAAAGGCATCTCTAATATGGGAAGCCAGTAGGGTATTTCGTGCAACATTATCCCATTAACGGGATCTATCTCCGAGTGACTTTTGTTTTCTCAGCCTTCCATCAGCGCTGCCTGTTCTTCAATTTGTTTAAGTGGTGTTTGTTTTGGTTTATATACTGGCTTATGACTGGTATTCTGGTTTGGGCTTATGTTTCTAAAAGCGTACTTTTTTGGGCTTAGTTCATAACTTTTTGGCTTAATAAGGACAAATGATGATACATAAAAGTTATATAACCGAAAAGGTTTTAGAATAAGCCCCAAAAGCGAGCTTATGAAACATAGCCAAAAAGCCACAAAAGCCATAGCCGTTATATAGCCAAAAAAAAACACCAACCGTAAGACAACATTAGTGGGCTAAATATAAAAAATCGCCTTTCTTTGTTGTTCAATCTTAGGAAGTTATGGTAATTGGGAAGTCGAATGCTTGATTTGTGAGAGGAAAACAAAACTTCTATGTTCAAGTACTGGACTGTTGTCTTTATAATGCTTAATTTACACATATCATATTACCTCTAAAAACGATCTAAAATGACCAAAAACAGACAAAAACTCCAAATATCTGATTGTTTTAGCCATTTGTATTGTGCAGAAGTGATATCATCAAAAAGACAGAAAACCAATGACCCCCAAAATGAACAAAACTGAGCAGGGAATTAAAAGAACTGTGCAAAATCAAGCCAAAGATTCAAATCAATACTAAGAATCATCATCGAAACCGGGTGGTAATTAGCCATGAACTGAAGAAAACTATGGAAAGCAATCTTTACCCATCTGATGGGCCGGGAAAGCCCAATATAATAATTATGAAGACTTGTAAGACCAAATGGCCCACAATCATTCAACATCAACAGCCCATTTTGTTGCAATTGACAAAGACGTGAAACTTTGAAGGCCAATCCTAGCCCATTACAACATCTCCGCCATTGGTACACAACAAAAACCACTTCATAACCGTATTGCCTGAAAAAGCCACAATAAACCAGTCCCTGTACCTTTTTGGGCCCAAACCCAAACCCAGTGGGCCAATACAATGCCGCAAACCCATTGGGCCAATACTAGCCCAATACCCTTTATTAAATACATAAGGACCAAAATGATGTAAATTTTAAAACTTTGTTTTAACTTAAAAGATAACAAATGAGAAAAAATAAAGAAAATGGCCAAAAGTGCCATGTTTGAAAGATGTTTTTATAAAGAAAACAAAAGAAGATAAAACACAAGGCTGAAATTGCAACGTTTTTCAAAACTCCTTTTATTCTTTGAAGTTATAAAACCAAGCGCCATTTTTGCAATAGTCCAAATACTCCTTTAACTCATGTATATAAAAACAACAAGGACTAAAAGCTGTCACTATTCCAAACATGTTGTATAAACTGAAATCGGCTTAAATAAAGTCGAAAGAGAGAAGAGTTGAGCCCACTCTTGCATCCTTTTTCATGTCTTCTCTTTATAAACCTAGAACATAACTGTACTCATCCACATGTCCCGCTCAACCCCAAACAGATAGCCCACCAGCCCTCTACCCCACGTTTCTAGCTCCAAACCACCTCCCTAGTACACTTTCCTACATCTCCCACTCATTCCCACCTCCCCATTACCCTCTATATACCTTTCCATTCGACAATAGGCACATCAACCCAAGTCCCCCTTCAATGGTGAGATAATGAAGAGAAGCAAACGAAGGGTTAGGATTGCTTTGGAGGTGTTGTACACTCACAGCTAACTCATCCCAATCACCAATAGAAGCTAAGAGAGCCTCTATAATAAAGAGAGAACAAGCCGGAAGTCACACACCCCTTTTTCGGGATTTAGTTGATATTAAGCTTTTCAATGCCCCTTTAATAGGTGTGTACCAACTTCCACACCAGCGTCACTACGCGATATGATGATGCACCCCCTCACCCCCAAATTCCTGAACCTCGATAATTTAACATTTACATTGCTCCGACCTTAAACTAATATAACCATATGTATAAGTTTTGTAAACTACACTTAAATCACTTGATTTTACCTTTACTTCATTAAAAAGCTAAAAAGCCCGAAAGTGATATGTTAGGTTTTGATAAGTCCATAAATGTCATATGGGGTTTTATCATGGGTCAATACACTCCGAAAACAGCGCAACTTTGGCTGAGTGGTTGGGTTTATTAATCCTTGTTAATCACAAACTTTTAATTTAAAAAAGTTGTTAAGTTGTTTCCTATATCCTTCAAAATTTAAATGAGCCTAAATGACCATAAGCTTAACTGTTAAACAGCTTAAGCTCTCCTTTCTTGTGTTGTTTGATTACAAAAAGGCCAAAAGCGCGAACCCACGTGTTCTTCCTTTAAATCTCACCCCAGTAATAACCAAACGTGTCTCATAGTATTGTGAAGAAACACCATTTTTAAGCTCCATATTCACATTTTTAAAAGGCCTTAAGCTCTCATACTTGAAAATAAGCTCAATTATGGCGCCCTTTCATTCTGTTTGTGGTTTATTTTTGGCAAAAAACTCATAAGAAGCGTATGTTTCATAAGCCCAAAAAGCCCCTTAAGCCACTGCCTTACTTCCCCTGGTGCTGAGCACCATCTTTAGCCCCTTTTATCTAGATATTTTATACAGATCCTTAGACTTTTTGCTTTATTTACTAGCTATATTAAGTTGCCGCTATAAATTCCCCAAAATCTTATAGCATATCTCTACTTCTAGGTAGTTTAATTTAACTTAAGTTTCCCTTTTCTGTTTTCTTTAAAACTGTTAACATAGCTTAACTGATATCAGCTTATTTTTAGCTTATAGGAAGCCCTACTTTATTTATAGATTCCCCTTAGCCAATTTATCAGTTCCCCATCAAGTTTTTAGCTATCTTGTTACTTAAATCCAAAAAGAAAAGAAAAATAACACAGTAATCTTAATAAGCTTCTGCACATTCCCAAAAAAGCGCACGTTCCTAGCCTTATTCAGTAGTATTGAGGATAAGTGCTTATTATGAAAATTGCTCCCCTCAAGCCCCTTTACAACTTTGCTTCTTTGGCTTTTTGATAATAAGCACTTAGGACTCTCTTTGTAATCGGGGTCCACCTCAGGGACCAATTGTGTAATTTTGTCTTTTATAGTTAACAGAGTTAATACCCCTTGTCAGTTTGTTGTTTCCCCATTAGTCCTTGTGTCCTTTCACTGTTAGTCCCCAGCAGTTAACTTTAGTTAGTTTATTTAATTTAATTAATAGACATCCTTTAAAAACTAATAAGTTTTAATTACATTTAATTTTAATCCATAAAATTTGGGCATTTTTATATTTTTAGAATTATTAACTTTTTCTTTATTTAATTTTATTTTTTCAGAATTTTTATAACTTTTATTTTTTGTCTTTTTCTATTTTCTTAGTTTTAATTAGTTATTAATCTTTAAAAAATCATAAAAAATTCAAAAATTAATAAAAAAATATTTTTCTTTTTTATAAAATAATCTTTTGTCCATTAGTAGCAAGGAAAAATAGTAAAATTTAGTGTAGGCTTTATTTTTCTTATATTTCAGTCTTAGAACCCGTTTTAAACCGGGTTCTTTTACCGTTCCTTTTTCTTTTCGTTACATTCAAACGACCTTCCTGTTTTATTCTAGTTTTTTTATTTACAAATTAACACTAATTGAAATTAACGTTTTGAATTTTAATTTAATTTAGATATATTTTCTTAATTTTTTACGTATTTAGGTTTCCCTATAACTAATTTTGAGTTTCCCGTAGTTTTTTACGATCCCCATTCCAATATTTTTTCCCGTAGAATAAATTAGATTTTATTAATTAATTTTAGTGTAATTATAACATGATTTCCAACATATATTCTCCATCATTCAATTCTCATCAAACCAGTATTACTTTCAATTGCAGGCCCGTTGGGGCATACGACCCGGAAAATCTCATCCGAATCTTAATCATTGATTCTCCCTTATATATTATATCCTTTTGTGGAAAATTTATCCTTTTGCCTTGGTCAAGTGCATTCGGTTCAGGATCCTGTATTTAGGGTTTGCTATATAAGTTATACGTCTATCACAACATTTTTGCAAGCCGTTGTCGAAGGCATTTGCTACGATGTTATCCAACCTTTGATCTGAACTTGTCCATACTGTTAATAAACATATAAAAAAAAAATCACACAAATATTTTTCTTTTCTTTTAATTAGTGTACATAATCATAAAAAAAAAAATAAAAAAAAAAAAAAAAAACCAAAAAAAACAAAAATATAAAAATTTATCCATAAAAATATAATTCACTAATTTGTAAAAGACCAAAAATAATATTCTCGCACTTGAGGTATTATCAATAATAAGTTCCGTGAACTATGAGTTTGCCAAATCGAACCAAGATTAAAACTTGCCTTCTGTGTCACTTACATATACCGTCACCTCATTTTGATGAAACAAACGATAAAAAGTGGGTTTAAGGAGAGGTTGTCCTATGAACTAAGCCCCGACAGAGAAAAAAGCTCGCGCTAGTTCTTACTCCTGCAGCTCACACTCTGTGCGTTTTTTCATTCTGATAGCTACCGTGAATAAGATCATATATTTGGCTTAAGTTTCTATAACATGTCCGATATAAAATAAGATTTGAAAATATGTTTAAAACCCAAAAAATCCAAAAAAATAGTGTAACTTTTCTTTTTTTATTATTTCCATTTTGTGCATGGTTGGGCGCACATCGGATCTAGTCCCGTGAGCAGAACGACCTCCTCCACCAGAAGACACCGAGCCATATTGTTATCGAACCTCTTCGTATAGAAAACCCCTTTCAGAAGAATCCTACCTAGAGCCAATGGAAGACACTCTGAACCTAGGCTCAATTGCTCCCCAACACCCACGCGAGTGGGTTACGAGAACGCAACCTTATTCCTGAAATTTGCAAACATTACGACTGAAGCATGGGTTAATCATCTTGACCTAACAAACAGTTCTCGTCATGACAAAGAAGAACCCGCAAGCTCATATCCGTTCTTTCAACAAAGCACCCCACAATGAGGTCCCCAATGTTCCAAATTGCTACATTAAGCGTTAAGCTTTTCCATTCTCATCGAGGGAGCAGCCCGAATAATGGCTAGAAAAAGTAACCTCCCGTGCGATCCATTCCAACTTGGACGACTGTAACCAAATTCAACAATCAGTTCTTCCTACCCGTCCTTCCTAAGTACGAATCTTCGAATGATATCACCGAAATTTACAGCAAAGGTTCATGAATCGATTTATGAGGCATGGGAGTCGTTTTCAGAATGATTACTTAGCATGTCCACACCATGGATTCCAGAATTGCACTCAACTTGATACATCTATAATGCTTTGAACAATTAATGATCAAGATTCATTGAACTCGCCGCATCAGGTGGGAAAACTTTTTGACAAAATGCCCTCCTACATGTTTAAAAATCATCGAGACAAATCCAAAAGTTTTCGTCAAACACAGATCTAAGAGCAAAGGCAATTGTTGCCAAGGTAAGTACAAACATCTCCAACCCAACTGTTTCATCGATGTTGCTGAACTAAAGATATTGTCCGAGCTTGTCTTAGACCAAGAATAACCAATTCACTAGCTCCACTCAAGCTCATAGCACCTGTCAGCAATTAGAGCTAAAGTTGTGTTACTTTTGGTGGTGCCATTCTATCAGAACTGTCCAGCCACTCATGGCAACGTTTATCGGACAAAACCAAATAAAAAGCCACATTCAGTAATGTGTCACAAGCCGCTGCCGCTAATTACAACCAGTAAGCTCATTCCGACCGCAATATGGTTGCAAATCATATTAGAACCCTCCAGTTTCCCTACCCTGTCCGAACTCTCAAGCTAAGTACAAGCTTACAATTTCAATCGGTGAATAACGTTTAACCAAAACCGGTGAGAGCAATTTCAAACAAAACAGTGGTGAAACTTTTAACCAGTCCGAATTTCAGTCTAGAATCTAAACACTCATAGACCCCTAGTTAATCCTAGTCTCCAGCTTATCAAGCCCCCCCGTTCCTCAAACACACAGTGTCACCTAAGAACATTTTGACAACCACGTCAAGGCTAATAGATGCATCATGAGAAAGCATGCAAAATAAGACCTCTCAAAATCAGAGTCAGAGCAGCCCAATCGACAACAGAACAAATGAACAAACAAATGCAAATCTGACTGATATTATTGGCTAAAATGTACTGCCAATACCGCTTCTACATCAGGGTCAGTGAACACTCCCTGTAACACAGTTATCTAACCCTAGAGAAGAACTTAAAGGGTATCACTACCCGATCAGTCGGTGTTGCATATCAAGGACTCCCATTCCTACTTCTTCATAGTGAAACCAATACCCGAGGTACAAGGCCAATTGCACCCTCTTGCTCACAAAGTACCCACACCGCAAGCCTCTTCCAACCTCCGGTAGTCCATGAACCTATTCACAACTCCAGTTCTGAGCCCATTGTTTGCTCCTTTGTTGCTCCTCGACCACCAAACACAAAACTTCCAGTTCATCTTCCATAATCCTTCGAGTCGGGATAATGAAAAAGAGCCAAATCAGCTACTGAACAAAAACGACAAATTCTATGAAGTACGCACAAATAGATGATTTTCGAGATTAGCATATTAACGAATGCTCTTGATTTAGATCAAATTTCCGCAGCGACTCTAAGAAACCTTACTTGAGGAGGAAAAAGAGAAACTTTACTGAATTTATCTCTACTTCTAATGATCCCTTTTCTATCGACAAATAATAGAACTTCCGATATAATGAACATTGTTCGGACGGTCGTTCATCTTGAACAAGGTTACCCAAAACTTGGAGACCCCCAAGTTTCCTGATTCCTTGTGAATTTCCAGGGATGGATGAATGCTTACATTAGCCGATCTCGTGGTGCTAGCAGAAATCTAAATCCATTTTTCATCTGGGAAAAAACTTTTCGCTATCCTGATCTACTCTACCCAACTTGCATGACACTAATCAGACCACAACTTGCATCGATCAATATCAAACCAATGGGAATTGCAAAAGACATCTCCGTAAAAGTTGGTGTATTTCACTTTCCCACCGACTTTGTGTTTGTAATTTTGAGCCAGACCCCCGATCCCATCTAATTCACGGAGGTGCATATTCTTAAAAACCAGTCTGCTTTTGATTTGATGTGCACTAGGGTTGAATTAACTCTTTAGAATAGAGAAGTGAAGGCCATCACTTACAATTGGATCAGACTTCGAGATACTCGGTACCAATACACATCACATACGGCCCCAAACAAGATTGACTCATTGAGATGGCTTGTGAGGAATACCTCAAGGATCCTTCTAGTTTTTACTAAAATAATCGCGAGTGGAAATTCCACTCCGAATTATGGATCCAATTGTTGCAACTTCTTCTCCTACCCTAACCCCATTAGGGGATAGTGATTTCCTGCTCTCGAAGAAGAAGCCGACTCTTTCTTGTCTAGCATATATCCGTATATCCAGCATATATCCAATTCAACTAATGATCCTGAGGGACATTCTTATTCTAGAAGCATCTTGAATAGTGAACCACCACTTCCCCCTCAAGTCAAGGAACATAATCTCCCAAGAATCCGAACTGAGCATAAGGTCTGTGAAAACTAATACATGCCAATTCTTGCGTTGATGAACCTACTTAGGTTGAACTCAAGAACTGCCTCCCCATCCTCGATTAACCATTTTGGAGGGCGACCAACAAGTTGCCCGAACATTATGCTAAAGAGTTGATTTTTAGGAAAAATCCGCTCTCGGTAAAGGTGCTAAGTCCCCACAAGCAGCTCTCTGCTTGGAAACTTTCTGACATTCAGTATCAAACCCGGAATTTTGTACCCCACAAAGAGTCTTATGGAAAAGAACTATTCACCAGCAAGTCCAACACAAAGAAGAGTAAATCCAATAAATCCACGATTTATATTAAAAAGGAGGTTGAAAAACTTCTCTCGAAGACTGTCATGATTTACCCTATCTCCGACCAGTCCCTGGGTAGCCCGATACCTTGATGTACCAAAGAAGGGAGGAAGACTGTGTTAGTGAACAGGAAAATGATTGAATTACCAACTCGTTTTTGATTACCGAATGGCGGGATGCATTGACTATCGCAAAGTTAAAATGAAGCCGACCGCAAAAACCCTTCTCTAACCGAGTTCATTACGACCAAAATGCTTGAGAGATATCGGGGAAAGAATACACTGTATCCTCGATTTCTTCCGGTTATTTCCAAATCCCCATTGACCCCCGAGATCAAGAAAGACTACTTCTTTTTACTTGCCCCAACGGAACGTTTGCCTACCGCCGCAATGCCTTTCGGCTTAGCAATTCTCCAGGCAGACTTTTCAACGATGTATGTTGCAATCTATTCATGACATGGTTAAAGACGAAGGAAGTCTTTAATGGACGACTTCTCGTCTTTAGATATTCTTTCCAAAACTCAAGAGCCTCTCCCGTTTATACCACATTCCTGCAAAGGTGTAAGACACAACTTAATCTTAACTGGAGAAGAGCCATTTTATGGTAAAGAGGGCATTTTTCTCGGACCATAAATTTCTAAGAAAGGATTGAGTGACAAAGCCGAAATCGAAGTCATTAGCAAATACCTCATCCCTCCTACCGTCAAAGGGAATTATAGATTTCCTCGGTCATTCCGTTTTTACCGTCGGTTCATTTCAGGATTTCTCAAAATAATCCGACCACTGACCCATCTCCTTGAGAATAAATACGCCATTCATCTTTTCCGAAGACAAGTCATTTGACTTCCAAACATTGAAAATAGACTTACTGAAGCTCCAATCTTGAGTTGCTCCAAACTGGACCTTCCATTTGAACTTATGCGATGCAAGCGATTTCGCCATAGTGCAGTTTTGGCAACTCAGAAAAGCTTTTTCGGCCTACCACTAGCTATTAAGCCTTTGATTGAAGCACAAACGAACTACCACTACGACTAGAAAAGAATTACTTGCCTAGTGTATGCTTTCGAGAAATTCAGTTCTACCTCAATCATGAACAAAAGCATAGTGCATACACCATTCCCCTTAAGTATCTATTGCAAAAAAGGATGCCCAAGGCGAGATTGCCCGATGGTTTCTCCTCCTCCAGAATTTGACTTCCAAAGTTATTGATACTAAAAGGAGCCCGAGAACCTCGCACGATCATCTGTCCAGAATTAGGAAAACACCGAGTAGTAGAAACGTCAAGATCCTAAAGAGTATAAATGAAAATTTTCCTCTTGAGACGGTAAAAATGGTGACCTTCGTGAGATTCTAGAACACCCGTGTTTGCCGACTTTTGCAACTACCTCGAGGGTAGATTCATTGTGCAGGGCATGTCGATCCCAGCAGAACAACAATTTTTCAAAGATGTTAAACACTATTTTCTGACGACCCTTCTGTGTAAAATTTGTGCGATCAAGTGATCAGCGATTGCACCAAGGAAGCTCGCACATTCTCGAAGGCTTGCCACAATTGACCCCACCGGGGGACATCTGGTGTCAAACCTCACAGCCAAAAAGATACTGTTGACTAAACCCGGTTTTTCTTCTGGCCCCCCATCTATAAAGATGCCCACAGAGTTTGGGCAAGAACATTGACTCGAGCCAACAATCAAGGAAAAACTTCACACGTGAAGAATGCTTCAAAAATTCCACCAAGTTTGTGAAATCTTTGACATGTGGGGCATCCGGAACTTTAGGGGCCCCCCTCCCCCGTTTCCCCTGATCTTCATCACGAGGGAGCAAGTATGATATCCGTAGCATCGACTATTGTCAAAATGGTGAACAAAGCGCTCCTACCAATGTGCCCAGTATATTTGCAAATATTCTGAAATCTCTCTTCGCCAGATTTTGCTCCCCGAATGGCAATACAAAGTGAACGCGTAACCCATTTTTGTAATGACCAGTTTGCAAAGGTCATGCAGAAATATGGAAGGTTACTCACCGTCTCTCCACCGCTGTAGATCACCCACAAACAAGTGGGACAAGTGGAGAATCAAATAGAAAATTTCGTCCTCGAAATTGAAATCGAAAATGAAATAGGTAGATGAATTCAGGGTTATTCAGATTACCAAAGATGACACGATTGATATGACAATGATAGGGGTGATTCGTAGTTTTACATACACGTAAAATAATATACTTATAGAGAAATTAAGGAAATCCCCAAGTATCCCTTGGACAATTCCACTCACAAAGATATATATATAGAATACGTATATTAAACCGGGCAAGTATGATCACCCGGGTCGTTTCCCCAATGACTCGTGCAATGGAAACCTCGTTTAAGTTTGGATCCTGATTTGAATAAGAAAAGAGATATTTTTGATTTAATTATACTACTAAAATTAAAGGCACAATTAAACAACTAATTAACAAATTAAACTAATTACGAAAGTAAATAAAATGCGACATTTAAGAAAACAAATGCAATTTAAATCCTAAAATTATAAACTAAATTCCCAATTCTAAATTAATGCTAAAGAAAATTTTAGGAAAATTAAAAATATTTTTTAAAGGCTTTTTGGATTTTATATGAATTAAACACTAATTAATCTAAATTAAATCCTAAAAATAGAAATTTAATTGATAAAAATTAAGAAAAATACTTTTTACGCTAAATTAACTCTAAATTACTTAAAAAGATGAGAAAAACATTTTTTATCACTAATTTTTCTATTTAAAAGGTTAAAATTAAAAAAACTAAAGGTTTGAAAATTAAATGTTTTAAAACTAAATTTGAAAATTAAAAATTAATTTTAAAAATATAAAAACTTAAACTAAAATTCTATATATATACTTTTTATAAAGAGAAAAGTGCAGGAAATTAATTTTATTTAAAGCCTAATTTTAAACTATTTATTAAAAACTAATTAATTAAGTAAACTAATAAAACTATTTTTATTATTTAAATTAAACTATTTGATAAATTTAAACTAAGTTACCTAAAAACATGGGTTAAAGAGACGAAACAAAAAGATAAGGTACGGCGGCTAAACATTTAGTTTTATAAAAAAACACAAAGTTTGATTAATTGACAGAGATAGTCCCTGGACTTGGGATTAACGAGACTTAACAATCAAACTAACTGAGGACTATCTATGTAATTAACTGAGGACTAACGGTGATACTAGCAAGGACTAACTGAGTAACTTTTAAACTAACAAAAACTTAGAAAACAAGCAAGATTGGCCCCTGCAACTTCTAACTTTTAACACCCAGCATCCATATTGATTTATTAACTAACTTTTTAGAACAACTTTTATAGAACTTAATCTCTAACTTATTTGTATTAAGCTGAATAAGCTTATGAAAACTAATAAGCTTCAGCAGCTTATAACCTAAACTGATTAAACCAATACCTCAAAACCACAAGATAGATTCAACAGCTTAAGAAGACAGAATTCAATAGACTAAAATAAAAACTTTGAAGCTTAAAGAGAATAATAGTACCTTTGTTTCCAGCTAACAGGAAAGCTTAACAGCTTATTATGAGCCTAGGGCTTATTCACTTAAACTCATATTGAATCAACAACAATAATCCTAATCTAACCTAATGCCGACCCTTAGCTCTAAACAAACCCTTGGAGTCTCAGCAGCCATCCAACTCAAATAGAGACTCCAAGCCTTGAACATATGAACACAATAACAAACACAAACACCAAAAATTTCGACAGAATTTAAATGAAACACGAATTATTATGAAATTATACTTTTATTTAAAACTGAAATAAAGATTACAATACGAAATGGAATTGAAATTACAATTAAAACAACTACTTAATACTGAATCGAAAACAATTAAAAGATAAAACTGAAAAATTAACCACTAAAAATTATTACATAATAAGCTGGAATGATGGGGGGTATTTATACCCCAGATCGAGCTCCTCCCATCTTCTAGGTCCTTCTTCTCGCTTCATCTCGGCCATCCAATTCTTCTCTCTCCTTGATCTTGAACGTAAGCCGTTGGATAAAAGAGTGTATAAACGGATCGTTGATGTGGCATATGAGTGTGTTAGTTTGGTGAGGTATTCATCTCAACGTACATCACCATCGATCTTTCAATTAGCCAGGTGGCTATGGGTTTAAGGTAATTGAAGTTGATGGTTGGGTTAGGGTTGGTGAGTGGGGACATTAACCCTTTGGTTAATTTGAGATGGGGAGAGTGGGGTTAAGAAACTAGGATTCAGGGGGTGTTCGTGTGTGTTCATGTGTGTGTGAGTGAGATTTGATCGAAATTGGGGGTAAAATGAGGGGACAGTAACTGTAAAGGTTTTAAGTTAACCGGGTTGGTGGGTTAAGGGTTTGGGTTATTGGGGTTGGGGGTTTTGTTGTTGATTGGTGAAAGGTGGACACCCGGGTAGTTTGACCCGGTCATTCATTTGACCCGCGACTTTTGTAACTATGAGATAATTACATTTCCGGCCCTTGTGTTTGGCAAGCAACTTTTCAAGCTTATAAACAACTTCCATAAATTGCAAAGTTAACCCTTTGAATTTATCAAACAAATGGACATGTGTTTAGCTGCAGTTGACTGTAGAAGGATGAGGCATGATCTCTCTGGCTTCGGCTTTGATTTCTTTAGCTTCTTGATCACTCATCCGTTCTCGTGTTCGTTTTTGGACTGTTTCTTTGCAAATTTGGACATCCATTCCTGCACACATAAACTCTGATACAAGCACATTTTTTTTTTTTTCGATCTTTTGGGGTTTATTTGGGTTATTTTAAGCATAATGTTATGTGTATTCTACATTATCAAAATTCCGCCAAACTAACGATTGTGTGTCCTCACGCAATATCACATGCCTTATAACCAAATACCTCGAAAAATTCCCCAAACTAAACCTTTGAAAAGTAGCAAAGAGTTTTGTTGAGAGAGATAAGAGATCACAAGTTATAAAACACCCGACTTCCCATTTTCTAAGATTTTTCTCTTTTGATGGATTTTTTGATTATTAACTACCTAACTACAATTTTTATTTGTGTTGGGTTTATGCAATGTTATTTTCATTACCACATTGGTAACTTTTAGGATCATGAACAAAAGCACATGTAAGCGTCTATAAAAGATAACGCTTCAGTTCATCCCGTTTTTTTTCACTTTTCCATGCTAAGCTTGAAAAACAAGACATTCTTGTTAATTACAAGTCATGACACTATAACTACTCTTTATTTTAATTGTAGTACTTACTTTTCCTCGCCATTCCTACTTTTGTCTCTCAGGATTTTTACTTAAGTCATATACCCGAAAGGCTTTTAAGACTTTTTTGTTTCGATACTTATTAATTTTAAGAAAATAAAGTGTCATGGTTAAGAACGCACTAATTAGTCCTAGGGCCCTTCTCAAAAGATCAAATGCATTCAATGATTATAGGTCCACATCGAGGCTACCAAAATTTGGCTTGTTATTAGGCTAACTTAAGCAAGGCACTATTCATGTCATTACCTAAGGCTCTTTAAGACTAGAATGAACCCAATCTTATTTTGCACCATATACCTTTATTTTAATTAAGCTCTTTAAGGGCACAAAAATAGACAAAAAATTTAAGCAACATTATTAAAACCTCAGTTCCTTTAGTAGGCTTACAACATCGGCCACGCCTCCGACCGAAGTAGCTAAAATTTCGACTTCGGATTATATAAGTAAAACACGTGCCTTTTATCTCGAAGCCACATGATAGCGAGTCAACATGAGGTTATTCTATTATTAATGACACCGATCTCCTGATATGAAATACTCCAACACGGCCACGCCTCCGACCCTCGATGAAGTAATCTGGCCAGAGATACTTATTTATTATATTTTTGTATTTTTAAGCAAATTAAGTATTCCTGAGTGTACTCATCCTAATCACCAAAGGAACTAAAGAACTTCTTATTAACTAATTATTAACAAAAACCATATAACTTATTTATTAAACATTCAATAGAAGTGGAACAGGCTAATGGGAGAAGAAGCCACAATTTAATACCTATGAGCTTGAAAGAAATCAACTATTCTACGTTTTAATATCATGACTTTTAATATACACATCATTTCTTGTCTTCACAAAAGAAATTTTGCAAATGTTAGCCTATTATAAAATCCAATCGGCGTATTTAAAATCTACTTGAGATTAGCACAAGCTTTCATTTACATAATGGATCAAGTCAAGGCATGTAAATGAGACTAGCATAAAATATCTTCATTAATTGTAAGGAAAAAGCTAGAACTCAAACACGTTCAATCAGGTCAAATGATTACTTCTTATTCTTACCAGCGGAAAACCTACATTTTTGTCTTAACATTTTTTTTTTTTTTTTTTTTTATGAAACAAGACTGAAAAATTTAAAATTTTTGCTATTTTTGTGGGAGAACCGGGTACGTGAGAAACACAATAAGCAAGCACATCAAATCGATAGATTCCCTCCCCAAACTAAAATGAAACATTGTCCTCAATGTTTAAAGTCGGGTTCCTACGAAAATCTAAGCCGTTTATTAAGTAGACAAAGATAATTCGTTAATCGATAATAATGAAAGGATATTGATCTCCCCAAACTAATTTCACACAAAGGATGAGAAACTCGAGTGCTTCGGAATTAGGCATCGAACACGAGAGGATTCTTGAAATGTTGGGTTAATCCTGCCAAATCACAACACAGACAACAAACAACGAGAAACGAAGAGGATGGGCCCCTCAACATCACAACACATTAGAGGTTAGAAAATAAAATAGAAAGAAAAGGATAAGCATGGGGTGAACTCCCACGAAGCGGCTTTGTTTTTGATTACCGAGTCGCAAGCTCGACTCGATCCCTGAATTTAGTTGTCCTTAGGGAGAGCAAATGGAAACTTTCATTGAAACTGCTGCTGGATTATGAAACGTGATGATTCCGGGATCAAAAACAAAATTCTCACTTTGAAAGGAGAAAATCATAGGTGATGCCTTGGTGTAAGTGAAGAATGGAAGAAAAGTCCAAATGATAAATGCAAAGGAATTGACATCTTCAACATTTAGAGGAAACGTCTTCTTACTTTGGTAGAAATTAAGCACAACATTCTTCAAACATTCATTGGGTGGTTCTGGCGGAGGTAGAAAAATTGATGGTTCTTTGAAAACTAAAAGAGTCCCGGAGGAAATGTTCTCTTTTGAATTCTCCTCCAATGTTACAAGATTTTTATCATGAATGGCATGATAAACTAGTATACCTGGTTTAAATACTTTGTCCTCGTTTCCGAGAGAATTCAAGGTAACACTAGCCGACAACTCCGCAGTGAAAGGCGAGTCGGAATCTAACAAAGGATGTGGTAAAATACTTGTGGTGGTAGAGTCAAATGAAATGGTTAAATCCTTTTTCAAGTCCTTTGGTTTGGAGAAATGATCATTAAAATCAATTGGATTATCAAAAGTGATTCTAATTGGCATGACAATGGTATTGATTTGAACATCACTTGAAACTTCCTCAACTTGTTCCTTGATTTCTTCAATTTCTTGAGGACGAGAAAGAGTCTTTGGTTTCTTATGTAAGAATGCTGCCAAGAGACAAATTATCTTTTTCCTTATCGCAATTCGATTCATCATTTTCCACACAAATCTGACTAACGAGAAAAACATCGGCGTTTTCCATGAACAAACCTTCTCTCCGGTGAGAGTAGGGAAAGTAGGATTGCTACTTAAAACTTCAAGGGTGGTAGGGAGGGTAAGATCAATTCCCGGTGGAATCGAATCTTTTTCAAGATAATCTTCTAATTCACTTGCTTCCGGTGAAGTAAGTGTGGAGGAAGAAGAAGACTTAATCTCGACATCCTTATCCTTCTCTTCAAAGAGAGGATTCACGTTGCTGGATTTGAAGTTATCATCGATCTTGAAAAGAGGGTTTGAAATAATTCGAAACGTATCTTCTTGGAGGTTCTTTTTAAGAATGGAAACATCATCACCCGGTGGTAATGAGTTAGGAAGAGCGAATTCATCGGTGAATTCCTCGGAAGTAGAATCACTAGTCTTTATCGGAGAAGAACTAGGAAAGGAATCATCGGATGGAATAGTGGGACTGCCACTAAACGGATCTTCTTTCGAAAAATCGATAATAGAAATAGCGTGAACACAATTCTTATCTTTGTTTTTCTCAGATTTATCGGCATAATAAACAAGTTCATCTTTTCCTACTCTTAAAAGTTAATTTATCTTCCTTCAAATTCTATGTGAGCTTTTTGCGGTTCGAAAGGAAAGGTCTTCCTAGCTAATAGCACTTCGGATCGGGTTTCAAAATTAACCACCACAAAATCTGCAAGAAATGTGAAACCATCGACTCTAACTACAACATCCTCTGCTATGCCCATCGGGTGAGTAATGGAACGATTGGCAAGCTCGAGTGTCATACGAGTAGGAGTCAAAGCTTCAAGCCCAAGTTTCTTGTAGATAGAATGAGGTAAAAGGTTAATGCTAGCTCCTGAATCGGCTAAAGCACTAGTCCTATTGAGTTCTTGTAAAGCACATGGGATAAGAAATTTTCCCGGATCTTCGAGCTTCTCGGGGACTTTGTTCATAATGATAGCGGAACATTCAGCATTCACAGTTGTGATGGCGATCTCCTCGAGCTTCTCTTTGTTCCTTAGCAACGAGCTTAACCATTTGTTGAACTTTGGCATTTCGACAAGAGCATCTTTCAATCCAATCTCTAAACGGAGTTGTTTGAACATCTTCAAAAACCGGCTATGTTAAGCACTTGATTTATTGTTCTCTCTCACTTTCATCCTCTCGGGATATGGAAGTTTAGATGGGTACGAATTAGGTCTTGGAGAATTAAGATCTTGAATTTCAACATTAACGGTTTTCTTTACTTTTGGTTTTGGGATTTCCATGAAAATGGATTCTTCTTCCTCCGGAGGTGGGACATGTGCGGTATTCTCCAAATTTGGATTTTGCACTTTTTCCGTTGACGTCTCCGGGTTTTGTTCGGGTTCTTTTTGAGGTTTTGAAACTACGGGTGTAGGATCAAGAGGAGTCGAAGGTCCTTCCAAAGTCTTACCGCTCCTTGTAGTAATAGCATTAATTTGCTGACGAGGGTTAGTTACGGTTTGACTTGGAAGAGTTCCTGGTCTTGAAGTGGAAGCGGTGCTGTTGTTGTGATAATTTTGCATAAACAACAAACTTGTAACATTCGCCATTTGATTCTGCAATCCTTGATTTTGATTTTGCACATTCTTCAACACCGCATCGTTTGCCTTTACGTAGCTTTCAAAATCTGTTTTCAAAACACTATTTGTTGGAGGTTGGTAAGGTAAAACTTGATTGATTGGTGGTTGATTGGTTGGTGTTTGATATGGTGGAGCTTGATAAACTTGATTTTGGTTGTTTTGACGGTTTTGATTAAAGTTTCCTCCACGGTTTTGGTTGAAATTAGAATTGGTTCCTTGATAACGGTTTGGTTTGGATTTGACATTTGTTATTGAAACCCGGTGGTCTCATTTGACTTGCCAAATTTGAAGGTTGGTTTCTTTGGAGAAAATTTCCAACGGCTGCGGTTTGTTGAAATTGTTGGATGTTGTCATGAAAAACGGGAAAATCGTTTCCACTTCGAGTTAACGGACAAAGGTTAAAATTGTGATTTGATCCACAAGTGACACAAACTTCCTCAACTGCTTTGACGGGTGCAGGAGTAACAACTAAAGCTTTCATTTCATTCAACATTTTGTTCATCTTGATAGTCATCTTATCCTCTAGAGAAGCGGCTATTTGTTGCATATCGAAAGAATTATTGGAAGGTGAAGAATTAGAAAGAGGAGCATCCGTACTCACTCTTGAATCATTAGCACGACTTCTTGAGTAACGAACTTTTGACTTGCTTTCGATAATCGCTAAACCTTCTTGAGGCATTTTGTCCAAGAAATTGCCACCTGCTGCAGAATCTAAGGCATCTTGATCGTTTGAATTCAAAGAGTTGTAAAAAGTATCGAGTTGGTGGAGTTCTGAAAAGCCATGGGGTGAGGAGACATTGACGAAGGAAGTCCTTTAAAACGTTCCCAACGCTTCATTAAAGGCTTCGTTTGGGTTTCTGGTAAAAAGTAATGATCTCATTTCGATAGTAAGTGGTTTTTGAAGGTGGGAAGTATTGGTTTATGAATTTTGAAACAAGGTCGTCCCATGTGAGAATTGATCTTGGTGGTTCTTTGTCTAACCAATCTCGGGCTTCACCGTCTAGAGAAAAAGGGAAAAGCAAAAGCTTTATCGAAGTGTTCGGAACTTCGGGATGTCTAAACGTTGAAGTGACTTTGTTAAAAAATCGAAGGTGATTGTGGGGATCTTGTCTACCCGTAAATTTGTTGCTTTGCACAAGATTGATTAAAGGTTGCTTAAGCTCGAAATTGTTAGCATTGATCGGTGGAACAACTATAGCATCTTCATACCCCTCGATGGGTGCTTGTAACATTTGAGCCATCGTTCGATTGTCGGCCATTGGAACAACGTTTTGTTCAACAATTGGATTTTCCGAAAGAGTTTGTTGTTGACGACAGATTGCGAACGAGTGCGCATAAAAAGGAAAAACTAACAATTAAAAAGCAAAATTTTACTCTAATTTTTTTTTTTTTTTTTTTTTTAGCAATGAATTTTAACGGTTACACGAAAGAGACTTAAACCAAATAATCAACTACTTCACGGTAGCTCTTGAAAATTTCTTCACGTACTCTTGAAAATTTCTTTTCAAGGGGAGCCTAACTTGGTAAGACACAAAAGGCAAATGTGAATCTTTGATTCGATTTGGGGAACCAACAAGTTCAACCGAAATTGAAAATGATGAACTACCTCCATTGAGAATGTTATATTCTGTATTTTAATACTCAATTGGTGATTTTAATTCTTTAATTCAAAAGGAAGATTTTTTTTATAGATTTGATTTTTTTTAATCTTTTACTTATACTAAAAAAAAAGGAAAAAAAGGAAAATAATTTTTTTATATAATGTTTTTTGAGATATTTGAATTATAAAAACAAAATTGAAAACTTTTCTAAATCGAAAGGTATCTCAAAACCAAATCAACAAACACAAAACGAGAGGAATCGAAAACACTAGTCCCTGGCAACGAGGCGCCAAAGAAAAAACTGATTCGCATTTTAATCTACCTCAAATGATATAATATAAAAGTATAACCTTAAGAGAAATTAAGAAATTACCAGTTAACCCTTGATAAAATTCACTCCAAAAATATATAATATTATATTATATAAAATACGTAAATAAACCGAGTAAAGTATGATCACTCCGGGTCGTTATCCCCAATGACTAGTTGCAATTGAAACCACGTTTAGGTTCGGAATCCTGGATTTAATGAAGCAAGGAGATTTTTGATGATCCTATGTCTACTAAAAAGGAACAAACAATTGAATTTTTATCAAAAACTCAACACGGGACACTAAAAAACCTATGGCCAGAAACCTAAATTCTACAAAATTAACCTAATGTTTTATTTTGCTTCTTAAATGAATTCTTAATTGACTAAAAAACGGTAGGTTAAAAAAACTAATGAAAAATTGAGTTTAAAATGAGGGTTTAAAATTGAAAACCAGAACACACGAAACCACGTTCTGTAAAAAAAGAATGAAAATTTTGCAAATTAGACCCTACAAAATGAAACAATTTTTCCTACAAACTTAGATGATAAAAGAAAATTTATAGAAAAGATTTTTTATTTTTCGGAATTATTTTTTTATTTTTTATAATTTTTTAAAGTTTTAAAAGAAAATAAAAGATTAAAAATACTAAACTTTTAGTAAAAATTCTAGAAAAATGCTTAAGCTATAACAAACCTAGGAAAAATAAGCTAAAAGTTGTAGCTTATAAAATAAGCCACGAATTAAGCTTAACAGCTTATATAGCTTAAAATCTAAAAGGTGTATTAAGATTAAATGGAAGGAAAGTGTAACGGATGAGCTAATGTAGCAAATTGGTTAACACACATGGTATCTATGATGGAGGTCAGGGGTTGGAGGCAGGCAAACCCCACTTTTTGCACTTTTTTGTTTTTTTGATTTTTTTGAAAAACTAAAAATTGGAACTTATAGAAGAAACTAAAATAAGCTACTTTAATAAAAGGAATATAAACTAACACTAACTAATAAGCCCTAAAACAGCTTATTAAAGCTGTTGTAACAGAAACTAAGCTTTTAGGCTTATTTTCACTTAAACAACTATAATAAGCTCATATTAAGCTCAATTCTAAAAAGGAAAATTGTTCTAGAAAGCTTATAAGAGGCTTAATCTAAAAATGAAAAGCTACTTAACTAAGTAACATTAAATTCCAACTGAAATTGATGATGAAAGAGGTAAACTCAGGAAATAAGCTAAAGTGCAAGAAATCCAATTAAGCTAAGGAGCTCAATAAGCTAAATTAACCATTAAGCTTTTGAAAACTAAGTAAACAACTTATAAACTACTAATCTAACCTAAAAATTCTAAACCTATAAGCTAGAAATCTATTGAGCTACTAAAATTTAAGAACCTAAGGCCTACTTAAGCTAAGCTAAAAACTAGGACAAAGTAGGCAGTATTAACTGTTGTTAATTTGACTGTTTAAGCTGTTTTTAAGCAAAAATTAAGCTAGCAAATGAAGTTGGAAATGGAAAATAAGCAGTGACAGGACTAAACCTATTAGGAAACTATAATATAACTAAAACTTAGCTTCTAGATCCTATAAATACTATCCTAAATTGAAGCTTAAAAAAATCAGCAGTACTAAATGATTTAGTACTGCTGGTGCAATTGGCAATACCACAAAGACCAAAATGCAGCCCCTAACCTAGAGGTTTACTGCCTTAAACTCACTCAATTGAGTGAGTTAAGACTAAATTTAAGCGCACACAAGCTAAAGGGAACCTAGAATAGAATAAGTAATCCTAACTTTGAACTAAAAGTGCCCTGGTGCTGGAACCATCATTATAAACAATATACTTTTGAAATGAAAATTAACCTTTTGAACCTATCTTCCTAATGATTATTTAAAGAGATCTAAGCTGACTTAAACAATTTTAAAAACTCTCTTTGACTGAGAGAGGTCAAAGTAGCTTAAACCAAACACCCCTTTATACTCTTGACAGATTTGAAAAGGCTTTTGAAATTAAAATCTACTTATTAAAACTTAATTACCAGATGAAAAACAACTTTTAACTAACTTATTAAACATTAACTAACAACTGAATAAGCAAGCAATCTAAGATTTACACTACTTCCTACTATTTTTGGTTTTTTATAGATTAATGATGAGAAATGAAAACTTAAGATTTTTTAACTACTTAATCAAAAACAAATGATCTAACTAATCTAATAAGCAATATTAAAGATATTTTAGCACAAATAAGCAACTATTATAAGCAAATAAGCATATTTAAGCATAGAAAGTAAATAGACAATTATTGAAAGCAAAAACTTTAGGAAATTAAAGAGAAACTTACTAAGCCTCTAGCTAAACAAGAGGAACCATTAGGCAAGCTTCAAGCTCCACTAGCATATTATAAGCTAGGGTATAAGTCCATGGGGATCCTTCCTTTATAGATCCCTCTTCTGAGCTAATAATCCCAAAATGCAAAGCTGATTTATTCTTAAAGTAAAATTAGGTTCAGTTAAGTTCCATCAAGAGCTTAGAGACTCTTGAGAGTTGAGAAGAGCTTATTAAAGCTTATTAAGACAGATTGAGCTTTTGAGTAAAAGGGCTTTGAGAGAATTTGAATATACTTGTTTACGTGCTTTTGTATGCGACCTATCATTCAATTGGATCTAGTGATACGGACCAAGTAATCTAGATACCAGGATGGTTCTCCATATAGTGATTTATACATCTAGACCAATAGGATCACAAATAACGACCTATCTTTGCCTTTAGATTGTGAGCTTAGTTGGACCAACATGTGACCTTGGGATCAACGAGTACGTTCTTGATTAATTGGTAAAGACTTGATTAGTGGACTACTAGTGTATGAATTGCCATTAAGCAGTAAGTAGGTAAAGTCTCTATGAGCTAGGGTTTAACAAGATCATCATTCCTTTTGTTGATCCCTTTTGAACAGATCTTTAACTCCTTAGCTGATATAAGGTTTAGTTGTATTAGATAAATCCAAGACAACTATGGTAGAAACTTATATTGGGAATATCACAAACTATGCGGAAACTAGGTTGTGATACTAAGAAGAATAATAACAATAAACCAAACTTTCAGCCTCAATATATTGAATACGGTTACTCTGAATGGTAACAGGGTTTACAACCTTGAAGCTATGAACTAACTATAAAACGTGTGTATGATGGATGTGTAGAGATTAATCTATTTCCTCTACACCATAGGACCTCCTTTTATAGTACAAGGAGTCCTAGTAGGTTACAATACAATTAATACTTTCCTAAGTATTCTACATCAATACTTTCCTAATAAACCTTGTAACCTACTCATCATATTTAATACTTATTAATATTTTCCATAAGTATTCAACCTTCCTAGTCAACACATTTAATATTATAAGGAAACTAAATCATTTGGATATCAATTCTGATCTTCATATCTTTGACCATATCTTCTACAATCTTCCATTATTTGTAGAATCTTCATTATGTCGATTTAGTCCCTCTTGTTTTATTTATTCAAATAGCATCAAGGAATCTTTAATTCCTAACATCACTCTTCTTATATTCTTGTTCAAGGTCAATTGTTGGTTTCTGAATCTTGCTAGACTTGAGAGATGGCTTCACATAGTATTTCTGAATAAGGTGTGCAGTGTATCTCTATAGAACCTTTTTGTGGAAACTAGAAGGGGGGGTTGAATAGTTTTTACCGTTTTAAATTAAAACTTAGATTATCGACTTATGTGAACTCAAAAGATATACACAAGTGTATATGATAGCGATGCAATAAGTAAATAAGTAATCTACGAAATATGAACAAGTAAAGATAAGAAAGATCAAACCGATGACACAATGATTTATAGTGGTTCGGCTACGAAGCTCCTCTTCGTCCTACTCCACTCCCCAAGTACCCAACTTGAGAGTTATCTTCACTATGTCAACAAGCTCCCTTTAGGCGGAGAAAACCGTACACGTCGCTTACACTTTTTCCGGTACTAAGCTAAATACCGAGTTCTACTTCGAGATAGAACCAATCTAACACACTATGTATTTTGAGGCCTAAATACTAACCTATCATACACATATGATACACACAACACACAACACAAGATATACAAGATGAATGATTATCACAAACGTGATGACACAACTAAACTATTAACACTTGAAGCTTGACGTCTTCTTGAGTGTTCTTCACTAAAGAGTGAAATGAGTTGATCACTTGTAATGAATTATGTAACAAGTATAATGATCAAAGAATATATAAAAGATAAAAGATAAAATATATATGAGAAAAATATTTGTCAAGAGTTGTTTAAAATGAAAGAATGAGGTTGGTATTTATAGGTAACCTTTTGAAATTCAAATCTGTCCCAGGGGAACCAAACGTGCGACTCACATATCCCCCATCTACTGGATCCGTCTAGTGCTTTTGGTGGATCCGAGGGTGGAGCTGGGACAATATTTGTCATTTTGTGATTAACCCCAAATCTATACAAAATATTGTTTTGTACTTATTAAAACTAGTTTAATAGATTCTTCTAGAAGAAAATATTTCTTATCACCAATAAGGAAAGATTTTCTAGATTTGGAAAGATTGTTTCCACTTATGGTTAATCTTATCTTGTCTTCCATGATTAATATAACTAGCTTATAATTAATCATGTGTTAGCTTAAATCATTTGACTAGAAAAGATTTATGCAAATACTAATATTTTTCTTTGATCATTAACTATGTTTAATAATGTCAAATTCATACCTTAAGTGATTTGTCGGCGTCAAGTAAACTTTCGACTAAATAACTTGTTTATGTAAGCTTTTACATAGTATGACATTATATTTGTTATTATCAAAACATGAAGATCATTAAATATAAATATCGTTTTTGCGCGAATATTTGTATTAACAATCTCACATTTTTTGATGATGACAAAATATAAACTCATGCTTATTTAAAAGTTACTAAATAAGTATTTAGTAGATGAGTTTACATATCTTCTCCCCCTTTTTGTTGAAGCAAAAAGTGTTGTAGAGGCGGTTCTTGCAAGTCTTGTTTTTAAACGAATGCTAAGTCACTTGGTTACGAATGCAAAGTAAAAAAAATAATGACAAAATTACAAGTGCTCCCCCTTGGTGTGTACTCCCCCTTGCTTGGGGCATCAAGTAATCGAGCTATAGATGCGTTGCTACAAAACAAAGTTAGTAGGCAAGCAAATGTATATATGACAATCACAAATGCACACATATACATTATGAACATCCATCATCAACACAACAACAAAAATAATGCTTAATCTATTATAAGGAAATTAAACATAAAACTTGGCATTAAAACCGTTACATGACAAGCTTAAACTAGAAATTTAAAGAAGACAATTAAAAATCCTAAATCTTGGGATAGAAAACATTTTCTCATATAATCCGAAGGGTGAGGTGAGATGGTTATGCGGCTAATACGGGAAGTAAGGTGAGTGTGATGAAGGGCCGAGGTGGTGTCGAATGTAAGAGAACATATAGTTGACACGGTTTCGGAGCATTTGGATTTCATGCCTTGTGGTGCTACAACATTGACAAAACATGTTGTGGAGGTAAGGCATGTCATTTGGATGAACAAAATCCAAAATGTTTGGAGGATTGGGAAAATCTTGATTTCCAAGATTTGGTGGTGGATGGTGAAGGTTTTCAAGTGGTGGTGCATTGTTATGGAGGAGAGGTGTGTTGTTAATGTTAACAAACAAAGGTTGGGTTGATGGCAATGGTTCAAATCCGGGTGGTGAATTTAGAAAGTTGAGAGGTGGTCTAGAGACACGTGGTGGTGGAGATGGATTAAAGGGGCCCGGTGGCCAATTATCCATGGTTTGAACATGGGGATCATTTGGTGACACTTGAAGTGGAGGAAGTTCTTGAGGTTCTAGTTTTATCGGAATGACAAAACGAAGTTTAGGTGGTGGTGCAACATGGGTTGGTGTCGGAGACTCACTTGGTGATGATGAAGAGGTGTAGTGTGTGCTTTTGCTAGAGATGGACTTTGATGGAACTTGAGGTGGTAAAAGGGATTTCTTATTCCTAGGCAAGGTGGTGAAGTAGTTTCTCGATCATTTGGTTTTGTTCCTTCATTGAGATGTTAAGATAGACATAAGTTATTTGGATACATGACCACTTTTAATCTTTTCTTGCGGTTTTTCTTTTAAGAAAGGTTTGGTGAATTGTGTTTTGGGATGAACTAGTCATGGTTAGAACTACAAGGTTTGTATAGAGAAATGTGGAGAGAAATGTGAAAAAAATGGTTATTGAGGGTGGATGATTATAAGAAGAAAGAGGTGATATGAATATAAAAATGGTTCTTGGATATGATATGGGAAAACATGTTATATCCTAAGGTTTAAGATCCTACATAGTATCATATAGCATGGTTATAAAATAAAGTAGAAAAAGTTAAAAATCAAGAAATTTCAAAATTTGGCGCCTGGCCTGGAGATCCACGGATCCCCCAAAACAACAGACGGATCTACGATATGGTGGATCCGTGGGTCGCAAACTTCAATAAAAATGACCTAAAAAATATTTCTCACCCAAAATATTAAACGAATTATCATGCAAGCATTACTATCATCTACCAATTATTATCCATGAAGTTAACGCATGCAATACATTACATATAATCTAATCAACTTGCACATTATCATATTAATATTACACATACTAATTTAACGTAGTTAAGTTTTTAGGACTTCCTATTACATATTCGTTATGAGTTACCATTGAGAATAATCATGATCGTGATGATCATGCAAAGCGCAACGATAATCTTTAATGATTTCGTCATTGGAAGAGAATTTGCTCATCATGTCCATTGAGGGATTGATCGAGATGAAGTGTTTACTTTTGAGAGAGAAGCGAGTGGTTTCAAATATTTCGAGTAGCTTTGATAGAAGGATACCGTAAGGTAATGGCTCATTTGGAGAGTTTTTGAGTGTAGCATTCGTTTTGCTACGAAATACGCTAGATTCAATGGATTGGAGGTGGTGATACAATAAAGCAAGTATGCTTCATAAGCGGATAATTATATGTTAGGTTCATTGGTACAAAGGATGTTTTCTCTAATAACAGTTTCGGTGGTTTTGAGATATGGACACAATTCATCAGTGTAGAGGGTATTTGGGTCATGTGTGTCGTACTTTTCTCCATTGATTCTTTTCTTTGTTATGTTGAATATGATTGAAGAGGGATGATCTAGTTTTGTAAAGAATGGATCATTTGTTTGTGTGTTATTATGATTTAGGATGGATGTGAGTGACCCTTCATTATTATAGAAGGAGTGTCCTTCGTTGGAAAGATCTAGAAGGAATCCAAATTCTTTTAAAGTAAAAAAGAAATCTTTCTTCATAGATATTGAAGGAGACAAACCACTCATTGTTCAATTTATAGAGTTGAAAGGAATGATAGAGTTCAACAAGAAATTGTGGGTAAATCTTTCCATCTAAGTGGTAGAAGGATTGAAAGCCATTTTTAAAGAAAATTTCTTCAAGATTGACTTGAGTATTGAAGTGTTTATCAATGATTCTTCCTTCATGTATAGTTCGACTAGAAAAGTCTTCATATGACATTTTATGTCTAGATAAATTAATATGATTTCAATAAGAAATTATTATACATGATAATGACTCGATAAGTAAAAATTTTCAATGTAAGTGTGTCAATAAGGACTTAATGTGGGTGATAGTGATAGTACTAGTAATAAGCAAACCTTGATGCACAACCTATGTTTGATATTTCTCAAGATGAATGGAACGAAGAATACTTATGAATTAAGCATCTTGTAAATACATTCATGAGATCAAAAAAAATGTTTTTGCGTTGTATTAACAATGTAGTTAAACAACCTTTGTTTTGAAAAGATCCTAGAAGTGAAAATCATAACTTGGGTTTTTGTCAAAAATCAATTATTGGCGAATCGCTTCAATTATGCTTTTTGAGTATTATAGTAGTTATACATTGTTATATAGTAGTTTTAATTACATGAAAAATTGAAAACCCCAAATTATATGATTTGATTAAAATCAAAACCCTAGATATGAAATTAAAAAGAAAATAAGATGAAATCACTTACAATAGTTGTTATAGATTGATTATTTGTTGATGATCTTGTAGATTAGTTGCTCCAATTTCCGATTAAAGTTATGTTTGTTTGAGGGTTTTGGTGTTTGAGTTCGTGAGAGTGTTTGTTTAATACTTGTTGTGGTCCCAATTTGTTTAAAATCAGTTATTTACCCGCGATCTGTGACACACGGATCCCCCTAAATAACGCACGGATCTCTTTATGGTGGATCCGTGGTCCGCAAGTCTCCAACAATATGGACAGAGTTGATTTTTGAGTAAATTGAGATACGGTGTTGTGTTTTTGGCAATTGGAATGTGTTATACATACTATTCGGGGTATGTGATATAATTTTCGGAGTCGACGTCCAAGTTTTGAGTGAACCGTTCAACTTGTCGTGAATTTCCCGATGGAATTTCAATGTAGTCGATCCTACTAGGAGTGTGTTATCTTTTAGCATAAGTTTGACCATTACTAATAACACAATCATTTATGAACATTTAGACTTAACAAAGCATCGTCAACACAAGTGTGAGTTGCAATTCAATGATTGTTCTTTTCGTCTTTTCCAATCCATTTTGTAATTTTCATGTATTGACCATACATGTAGATTTTGAAGATATCTATGGTCATTTTATTGATATTTTCATTATCTAGTAAAATTCTAATCTCGATTATGTTCATGATCGGAAGTTTTGTAATTGGAACTTGTAATGATAATTAACATCTTTTGAATAATGAATAATTACTTCATTAGAGTTTCTACTTACGATTATTTTTGAGATGATGAAGGATCACTATCCATGACAAGTTCCATCATTCCTAATCCTAATCTTAAATAATTAAATACTTCACGTTTTAAAGGCTTAGTAAATATATCGGCTATATTATCTTCAGATGCAACTTTCTCGATAAAAATATTGCCCTTTTGGACGTTATCGCGTAGAAAGTGGTGACGGATTTCTATATGTTTAGTTCTAGAGTGTTGTACGTGGTTTTTACTTAAGTCGATATCTCCTTTATTGTCACACATAATTAGAACATCGTCGAGGCGTATGTCGTAGTCAATGAGAGCTTGTTTCATCCATAGTGCTTGTTGACATGCCTTTCTGGTGGAGACGTATTCGGCTTCGGTCGTGGAGATAGCAATGGCCGTTTGTTTCTTAGCGAACCAAGATGTTAAACAACATCTCATGAACGTACAAACGCCACTAGTGCTTTTGCGATCAACGTAATCGCCTGCGTGGTCGAAGTCGGCATAAACTATAGTTTCTATTCCGGTACCTTTCGGATACCATAATCCTAAGTGACTAGTTCCTCTAATATATCTAAATATACGCTTAACGGATTCTAAATGGGTAGTCTTAGGACTTTCTTGGAAACGAGCACATAAGCAAACACTAAACGTAATATCAGGCCTACTTCAGTTAAATAAAGTAGACTACCAATCATACCTCAATATTTATAGCTATCCACGGAGTCGGCATCATCGTCTTTAGTAAGCTTGATCTCCGTTGACATCGGCGTCTTGGTTGGTTTGTAATCTTCCAATCCAAACTTCTTTAACATCTCTTTGATGTACTTGGATTGATTGAAAAATATTCCGTCTTCCATTTGTTTGATTTGAAGACCTAAGAAAAAGTTCAACTTGCCCATCATACTCATCTCAAACTCGTCGTGCATGATTTTCGCAAAATCATCACACAAGTTTTGACTTGTGGAACCAAATATAATATCGTCGACATATATTTGAACAATGATAAGATGTGACTTTGATTTCTTAGTAAAAAGTGTGTTATCGACCATTCCTATTAAATACTCGTGTTTTGTCAAAAATGCTTTTAGTCTATCATACCAAGCTTTGGGAGCTTGCTTAAGACCATACAAAGCCTTTTTAAGTTTATAAACATAGTTTGGTTTTTAAAAATCAATGAGCCTCGAAGGTTGAGCAACATAAACCTCTTCGTTTATAAAACCATTTAGAAAGACACTTTTTATATCCATTTGATACAGTTTAAAATCATTTGCACAAGAAATAGCAAGAAGTAATCTAATTGACTCAAGCCTAGCTACCAGAGCATATGTTTCCTCGTAATCTATACCTTCTTATTGATTATAACCTTGTGATACCAATCTAGCCTTGTTTCTAGATACTATACCATTTTCATCTAATTTGTTTCTAAAGACCCATTTTGTTCCTATGACGGATTGACTTATAGGTAAAGGGACTAATTCCCAAACGTCATTAGCTACAAATTGATTTAGTTCTTCTTGCATAGCTACAATCCAACATTCATCTTTTAATGCTTCATTGACATATTTGGGTTCTATTGTAGATATAAAACAAAAGAAATTACTATGATTTTGGGCTTGAGATCTTAAGGTTCTTTGATTAAGATTTCCTATGACTTGATCTAGTGGATGATTTTTTGACTCCTTAATGTTAACGATTTCATCAACTTCTATCGACTCAACTTCTTCATTATTAGTATTTACTATTTTGGTATTCTTTATAATGGCTTCTTCTTCACCAACATCATCATCAACCAATGGTAATAATTTGGTAAGAGGATGACTTTCATCGAATGTCACGTTGAGTGATTCTTCGACTTTCATTGTATGTTTATTTAAAAACACCTAAGCTTTGCTATTTTGAGAATATCCTAGAAAAACACCTTCGTATGATTTTGGGTCAAACTTGGTTAGATAGTCTTTAGTATTCAAGATGAAGCACTTGCTTCCAAATACTTTAAAATATTATAAAGAAGGTTTCCTACCTCTAAATATTTCATAAGGAGTTTTTCCTAGTATTGGTCGAATTAATATTCTATTTAATATATAAGTTAACGTATCAACGGCATTACACCAAAACTTTTGTGGAATGGATTGTTCATTAAGCATGGTCCTAGACATCTCTTGTAAGGTCCTATTCTTTCTTTCTACTACCCCATTTGATTGTGGAGTACGTGGAGCCGAGAAGTTATGAGTAATGCCTTGTGCATCACAATAAGCTCCGAATTGTACTTCATTATCAAATTCCCGACCATGATCCGTTCTAATGGCTATTATAGAACTACCTAGTTGGTTTTGAATTTTCCTACTTAATATTTCAAATTTCTCAAAAGCTTCATTTTTAGTCTTTAGAAATCTAGTCCATGTATACCTAGAATAATCATCTACTACAACTAAGGTGTATAAATTACCTCCATAGCTTTTAATTGCCGATGGACCAAATAAGTCCATATGTAATAATTCTAAACATCTTTTAGTGGAAACCATATTTTTAGCTTTATGTCTTGCATGAGCTTGCTTCCCAATTTTATAAGCATCACAAAAATGTTTATCATATTTTAGCTTAGGTAAGTTTCTAACTAATTCTTTAGATTACAACGATTGAATTAAACGCATATTTGCGTGACCAAGTCTTCTATGCCATAAGGTAGAGTTATCCACTACCGTGGTGAGACATAATTTATCTTGAGACTTATTTCCTAATTTCATTACATATAAACCATTTTTCCTAATCTCATTTCCTATAATTTTACAATCTTTACTTATTTCACTACCATCTTCCGTGAATAAGACTTGACACTTATTGTCACAAATTTAACCGACACTAAGTAAATTAAATGCTAAGTTATCTACGTTAGATATAGTGAGAGAGTCATTAGAGATCGTACATTTGCCTATGATCTTTCCTTTTAAGTTACTTCTAAAAACAACATTACCTCCGTCGTATGCTTTGTAGGTAGAGAATAAACTCTTGTTACCGGTCATATGTTTGGAGCAACCACTATCTTTGATCCACTCATCCGGTTCCAAGCATGTTCTCAAGCATACCTATTTTAACAAAAACAAATTCAAACGTTTGGTCCCCAATATCTCATAGGTCCGAAAATGTTAGTGTTGTACATCCCTTGTATTTGTTGCAATTGATTGGGATATTGAAATGGGATACAATTTCCCATATGTACAAAGCCTTGATTTTGTTGGTTGTTCTAATTCATAGGAAATATAACGCTGACAAATACAAGTAATACATTGAAGCATTAGTCACGATAATACATATAGAAGTAGTGACAAATATATGTCACACACTGAACAATCTTGACCAAATGACATATAAGGTCACATGAAGTAATTTTTTTTATGTGACCTAAATCAATAGTCAAGTTTAGTCACCATGAATTAAAGGTGACCTGCTATCATTGCTAATTATTAGCCGACATATGAATTTGGAATGCCGTGACAAATAAAAATTAAGGTTGAAAGCATTAGTCACGATATACATATAAATAGTGACAAATATATGTCACACATTTGAACACTGAGACCAAATGCCATATATGGCCACACTAAATGTTTTGTCAGACATTATTTAAGTGTAGCCAAAATCTAGTACATATGGTTACGTAACTTAATATGTGTGATTTAAAGTTTAGTTTGTGTTAGCTTGTCAAAAGCTAATGTGTATAGTCACATTTACTTCTAGCACGATCATGTGACTATATGCCTTTACAATAGCCATAACATATCACAAATGTGTGACTAAATATGTTTAAGACCAACATTTAAGTGATTATATATACCCAATATATTCATAACAGTCACATCATGAAGTATTCATGTGGCTATTATTTAGAGCAAAATATGAAATCGGTTATCATTAAATTTCATATTAGTCACATTGAGTGTTTGTGTGTCTAAATTCATAATGTCATATATGGTCACATGAAGTGTTTGTTTTATGTGTCTAAATCATGGACTCAAGTTTTGTCACACATTATTTAAGTGTAGCCAAAATCTAGTACATATGGTCACGTAACCTTAAATATGCGTGGTTTAAAGTTAGTTTGTGTTACTTGCCAAAATGCAAATTGTGAATAGTCACATTTACTTACTAGCACGATCATGTGATAAATGCCTTACAATAGCCACAACATATCACAAATGTGTGACTAAATTATGTTTATGGCCACATTTAAGGTGATTATATGTGACCAATATATTCATAACAGTCACATCGTGAAGTATTCATGTGGCTATTATTTATAGCAAAATGTGAAAATCGGTTTAACAATAAATTTCGTACATCACTTTGAGTGTTTGTGTGTCTAAATTCATAATGTCATATATGGTCACATGAAGTGTTTGTTTGACTCAAGTTTTGTCACACATTATTTAAGTGTAGCCAAAATCCAGTACATATGGTCACATAATAATATGTTGTAATAAAAGTTTAGTTGTGTTAGCTTGCCAAAAGCCTATGTGTATAGGTCACATTTACTTCTAGCACGATCGATGTGACTAATATGCATTTAACAATAGCGCACAACATATCATAAATGTGTGACTAAATTATGTTATGGCCATATTAAGTGATTATAAGTGAACAATAATATTCATGAACAGTCCACATCGTGAAGTATTCATGTGGCTATTATTTAGAGCAAAATTGAAATCAGTTATTATTAAATTTCATATTAGTCACATTGAGTGTTTGTGTGTCTAAATTCATAAGTCATAATATGGTCACATAGAAGTATTTGTGTATGGAGTGTCTAATCAGTGACTCAAGGTTTTTGTCACACATTATTTTAAGTGTAGCCAAAATCCAGTACATATGGTCACGTAACTTAATATGTGTGTTTAAAGTGTTTTAGTTTGTGTTAAGCTTGCAAAAGCTAATGTGTAAAGGGTTTTTTGATTTAGGGTTTATGTTTTTTTGGACCGTGGGGGGAAATTGGGATTTTTAACCAAGTTATGGGATTCAAAAGGTTTTTGATGTTTAATTGTTTTTGGTGTTTAAAGAGAGTTTATAGGCTGATAAGGGGTGTTTGGTTTAACTCAGAATAAAAACAAGAAAATAAAAAAGGATGTTACACCCCAGCGAGAAACTAACCGTGACCTCCTGGGGGCTTACGGAAGTCAAGCGGTTACCAACTTGCCAGAGTAACCTATTCGTAATGTTAATCATTTCCTTTTTAATATAGAAGTTTAAGCTTCATTGTTTTTTTCTAGTAGCTTAAAGAGTGCTAATAGAAACTGCTTATTAAACCATGGCTTTTTCTCTCTCTGCTTATTTTCAACTTATTTTACTTTTAAAATTTCGAATTTAGCAAAACTAAATAAGTTGTAGCTTATTTGGTTTAAAGCTTTTTTCGGTGGCAAACTTATTTTTAAGCTAAAGTTTTTTAATAAAAGTTTTCATTATTAAATATAGTTTTAGTTTATAAAAAGTTTATAATTTTAATTAATAAAAATAGAAGTTTTTAAATTAGCTTATTGATTAAGCTAAGCTATTGCGTATTAGCTAAGCTTAATATTTGCCATTTTGTGTTTGTCTCACTTCACTTTCTCTAAGGTAGGGGTGAGCATCGGTCCAAAACCGGACCGACCGGCCAAGACCGGACCGAGACCGAATTGGTCTAAAACTCCAGACTGAGGACCGGACCGAAATGGTACTGTCCGGTCCTAAGTCGGCCCGATCCGGTTCGGATCCCTCAGTCCGGTACCGGGTCCTACAAGCATCAAGTATGGGTATTTTTGGTAAGACCGGACTGGACCGACCGGACTGACCGTACCGAAGACCGAATTGGTCCAAAACGCCAGACCGAGGACCGGACCGAAATACGTTCGGTCCGGTCTGGTCAGTCTAGTTCGGTCCGGTTTTCTGGTCCGGTCGAATGGTCCATATGCTCAGCCCTACTCTAAGGCGTGGAGTTTAAGGGTTAAATAAGCTAGACATTTGTGTTAGAGCTTAATTAAATATATGGTCACACTAAACTTTTTGTCACACATTATTTAAATGTAGCCAAAATCCAGTACATATGGTCACGTAACTAATATTGTTTTTAATAGTTAGTTTGTGATAGCTTGCCAAAAGCTAATGAGTATATCACATTTACTTCTCTAGCACGATCATGTGACTATATCCTTTACAAATAGCCACAACATATCACAAATGTGTTGACTAAATTATGATTATGGCCACATTTTAAGGTGATTATAATGTACCAATATATTCAAAACGTCACATCGTGAAGTATTCATGTGGCTATTATTTAGAGCAAAATGTGAAATCGATTATCATTAAATTTCATATTAGTCACATTGAGTGTTTGTGTGTCTAAATTCATAATGTCATATATGGTTACATGAAGTTTTTGTTTTATGTGTACTAAATCATAGTCACAAATATTTTGTCACACATTATTTAAGTGTAGTAAAAAATCGGTACATATGATCACGTTATTAAGCCTAAACTCTTTTAGGTTTTAAAAAAAAAAGCTAAACTCGAAACTATATATCCCAAATGTGATTAAGCCTAAACTAATCTAATTTTATAATAGAAATATATTAAGTATAAATTAAATCTATCTTCTCATATGATATAGTTGCTTGCTGAGAGATGGTATCCCGGCTTGACCTCTATCTTGGAGGTCGCGGGTTCGATTCTCGCTGGGCGTGATTCCTTTTTAATTTTTTTTTGTATTTTGAAAACCAAAAACCAAACACCCCTTATCTATATCAGCTTATCAGCAGATTTAATAAGCAGTTTTAAAGCCAAGAATAAGCAGTTTAATAATCTAAATTAAGCCGTTATGACTTAAAGCCCAAAATGAATAATGCTAGGAAGTAGCTTTATTCGACCTATAATAAGTTGTACCAAGCTGCAACCCCAAAACGAAAACATTCTTAAACATCAAAACGTGCATACCCAAAGCCAAATAACACTAGAGACAACATATTGCCAATAAAAATGCAGACCAAAACCATTTGACACTTAATCTCGCTCCAAGGAATAACATGCGAGGACACAAGGCCGGTCCTTCTAACAACTCATAAAAACAGCTCATTTTTTTAAAAAACGAATAAATGTAAGCAGGCTCATCACCATCGTTTTTTAAAAACATCATATCATTTCTCGGGTTATCCCATATTAATACCGAAAGCATATAAACTTCCTTTTTCCATACACAACCCATGGAGGAAGGTTGTATAATACAGTTAAAATTGGCCAACACTGTGATGCCCTATTTCCTCAGATGACGTCAAACCTCAGGCCGATATTCTATTCGAAAGATTTCCTTAGATCTCAGCAATTTCGGGGAATTTTTCATCTATGGTACGCCATGCCTGTGAATCTGCGGGGTGACATAACACACCATCTGTTATCTTCGTGACGCGTGCCATCTTAAATCTTCTAAAATACTTTGTATCTTAAATAGTCGTTGCAGTCTTGGTATAATTGGAAAGTACCACATTACCTTTGCTGGAATGTTTTCGTACACTTTATGTGTCTTATTATCCACCTTCCATCTTGATATCCTACAAGTTCGACACGCAGTCAAATCCTTGTCATCCTTCCAGTAAAGAAGGTAGTTGTTGATACATCTCGACCGATTTTGACCGTTTTCGTCCGTTATTGATCGATTTAAACCGTTTTCATTTTTTTTTCTTGATTTCGACCGTTTTTGTACGTCTGGGACCGTTTTTGTCCATTGTCTAACGTTTTCTTAAGATTTTCTACGTTTCCGTTCGTTGTGTATGTTTTTGTACGCTTAAATACGTTTTTGAATGTTTTCAAATGCTTATCCATTTTTATATGTTCTAGTACTTTTTATAAGAATGTATAAAAACGTATGAAGGCGTATAAAATGTTACAAAATATACGAAAGCGAACACAACGTAGGAAAACAAAGAAAAACGGAGAAGGACGTATGAAAACAAAAAAATCGTACAAAAATGTATGAAAATGTAAAAAACGTTTCATAACGTTTTAATACGAAGGAAAACGTTCAAAAGAGCTTGAAAACGTAGGAAAACGAGCAAAAATTGCCGAAAACGATCAAAAATGGATGAAATCAGTCGAAAAGGTCGAAATCGGTCGAACACGGTCGAAGTCGGTCTAAAACGGTCGAAGTCGGTCTAAATCGGTCTAAATCGGTCGAACACGGTCGAAATCGGTCTAAGTCGGTCGAAGTCGATTAAAAATGTTGTGCAAGGTTGTTAGGATCTGCCAGTTTTTTTGTATTGTGGTTGCGCTAGAGTAAGTTTGATTTCGTTTGCATTAACGCATACGTGATTCGTTGGGCCTTTAAGTTTGTACGCAAAATTATAATGCTTCGTTTTCTTTTGGTTGATTTGTAGGTTTATGGTGCTTACGGGCACATGACTCTATAAGATTTGCTATATGTTGCCGCAACCACTTTCGCCTCCGCATTACCTTTTCCACCTTTGCCGTTACCACCTCTATCGCCGCTACCATAAGCCGCAAACTACCACAAGTTTCTTGTGTGTTGGTGGTAGATCTAGTGGTCTCGCTGATAGGTCTGGATGTTTTGGTGATAAATTCGGTGGTTTTGGTGGTTTTGATGGTTTGAGTATTAATGGATTTGGTAGTTTTGTTGTTTTGCGTGTGATTTGGTTGTTATAGTTATGTTGTTAAAACCAAATGTGAAAATGAAAGCCGGTGAAGTTTAATCAAAATTTTTTTCCTATTTGAAATAGAAATGAAAAGGTCATTTTACATGTACTGTTATAAAATAACAAATACAAAGTTTTCCTTAAATATCTATATATACAAGCATATATCGTTAGCAACCACATCAAAAAAGTTATCATCATTTTAAACGTATAATCAAAAGATAATCGCTCGTCATAAATATGACTAACAAGTACATGCCGCCGTAACTCACGAGTAGCCGGCTAAAAAAAAAAGAGTGAAATTAGACACCCTGGCATGGTCAGTAGCATGTGAACATGATCAATGGGGTCGTGCAATTGCTTTTAATTATTCTAGGATTCTGGCCCATAATTTGTTAGATGTATGAACAATATATTCTTTGGGCCTGAATTTATTTGTCGAGATAGCATGTACACTGAACTGTATTTTTGAGTTGATTTAGCGACCTCGTCACTTGACAGCAGAAGCAGAAACAAAGTAACATTCGGCAGACCCTCATACATGAAGTTGATAGTGAATATCAGTTGTGTACACACCCTATGCATGGGTCATGTACATTTGAACATGGATCAAGTGTGGGTCGTGCAATATGCTATAAAATTATTCTAGGATTCTGGCCCATAACTTGTTAGATGTATGAACAATATATTCTTTGGGCCTGAATTTATTTGTCTGATTGCAGGACACGTGAACGTTGCTCCTCGTCACTTGACACATTAAGCCATAAACATTACTTTCGGCTACCCCATAGCATTAATAGAGTGTGATATCAGATTGTTTAAGTTTTGAGTGTTTAGGAGGTTTTTTGAAAATTATTTCTGCACGTTTTGGACTCCAGGTTATTCACGTTCTTGGATTTGACCCTCACGCCTTCACACATTTTAGAGATGAGAGAAAAAGGCGACGTAGTCAGGTATCTGGACAAATAATTTCATCATTAGTGAAAAAATAACATTATCCTGATGTTGATGCTTTAACCATGATTAAATTTATTCAGGTCACTAAACAAATCATGGATGAAAAGCTTGGAAGGACGGTAACTCATGTGGTTCTTCCACGTGTTGTCATGTATTCACGCTATCACCATGGGGTACATCTTACCTTCATTTTCTTTTTACAAAATTTTTTAAATACACACAAGTACAGAAAATACAACATTTATAAGCTGTTTTTTTAGGCAATTAAGTGCAAACTGTGGCACTTAAAGAAATCAACTATTATTGATTTGGGTACCGTATAAAAGACGTATAAAAGACTGATGGAAAACAAATGCTTCATAACAAAGAACTCCCAAATGATTGCTATAAAGTGTCTGCATACCGGATGTAGGAAATAACGGTTTCAAAACAATTAAGGATGCAGTAGGTAGTTTTTTTGCATGGCTAAAGAATCAAGTGGTTTTGGATCCAAAGGTACATGCATGTGTTTTATCAACCTACATATATATAATTCTTCATATTTAATTTAGTGTTTGATACACACGGCTTTTGTTTCCTACAGGCAACACCACCAAGTGCCATAAAAATGATTGGTGAGAACAAAACTGCACCTAAATTACAATCTAAGCGCAAAAATGTTTACGTCTCTCGTGATACCATGCAAAAGCAAGCTAGGATGAAGAGTCAAAAGTCTTTAAATTATTGATCATGAAAACTATGTTTGTTGAGAATTTTATTATGTACGACATTACAATTTTATATTTGGTTCTGTTATATACATTCCAATTTTGTTGTATTTGAATTTGTTTTGATATATTTCTTAAATGCGACTAAAAGATGCATATGGTCACACTTATTAACATTTTTGATCACGGTCTGCTTAATTCGTTGTGTGACTAAATATCACAAAAGGTCACATAAACATAAAATTCATGTGGCCGTTGGATGATTAATAGTCACACAAAATACACATTTACTTCACTTTAAACATATATGGTCACACTTATTAACACTTTTGACCACTTTATACTTAATTGTGTGTGACTAAATACTCAAAACAACATGCTTTGTGTGACTAAATATTACAAAAGGTCACACAAACATAAATTCATGTGACCATTGGATGATCAATAGTCACAAAAAATACACATTTCTTCACTTTAAACAGCATATCATCACACTTATTAACACTTTTGGCCACTTTATACTTAATTGTACGTGACTAAATACCAAAAAACTAAATACAAAAAAAAAAACATTTTTTTAGTGACTAAATATTACTAAAAAGTCACACCAAACATACAATTCAAGTGATCATTGGATAGATCAAATCACACAAAATACATTTACTTCACATTAAACACCATATGTCACACATATTAACACATTTTGCCACTTTATGAGCCTAATTAATGTTAAAATATAAAAAACACCTTTTGTGTGACTAAAATATTACGAAAATGCCATACAAACAAAATTCATGTGCCATTGGATGAAATAATAATCACAAAAATACACTTTACTTCATTTAAAACTCCAGATGGTCACACTTAATAACACGTTTTACCACTTATGCCTTAATTGTATGTGACTAAATACCAAAAAAACATGCTTTGTGGGACTAAATATTACAAAAGGCCACACAAACATAACATTCATGTGGCCATTGGATGAACAATAGTCATACAAAATACACTTTTACTTTACTTTAAAACACCATATGGTCACACTTATTAACACTTTTGGCCACATTAATGCTTAATTTTAATGTGACTAAGATATTAAAAGATTGTTTAACATTTCTCTTAGTGAATTAGCACTTTTATCAAATTTAACAAATTTAACTTGAGTTTCTTTAAGTTTGATGTTTTTCGATTTAAGTTCCTCACATGACTTACATGCAATCTCAACTTCTTTACTTCTCTTAAGTTTCTTAATTTTCTCGTTTAATTCTAAAATTTCTTTTTCTAAGAGATCTCATTTAGTTTTCAAAATTTTATTCTTGTTAATGATTTTTAAGCTAATTTCACATAAGCTATCGTATTCTATTTGCATACTATCATTATCAAGAGAAGATGCATTATCACTATAATGAGAAGAGTTAAGAGTTACCTCATTCGACGATTGAGCCATGAGACAAGTTTCATCGTTGGTTTTGTCTTCGGCGTCATTTTCGCTATCGCTCCAAGAACCTCCAATGAAGGCCTTTTGATCTTTGTTGCGAGATGGTTTTGGACAATCGCCAATGAGATGATTTGGATCACCGCATCTAAAACATTTCCGGTCACTCTTTCCTTTCTTCTCATCTCTTTGTCGGAATGACTTCTTTTCTTCTCTTGGTTGCCTAACAAATTTACCCTTTCTTCTAAAGAACTTTTTAAAGTTCCTTATGGCCATAACATATTCTTCGTCATCGCTTCCGGATGTCGAAGTTTCATCATCACTAGACTCTTTCTTAGCTTTTAAGGCAATGGACTTAACTCTTTCCTTTTTGCCTCTATAAATTTTAGAATCCTTTTCCATGACTACTTCATGTACTTTTAGATTGCCGATAAGCTCGTCTAGAGCTAGTGATGACAAATCTTTTGATTCTTCAATCGTCGTGACCTTTGCTCTCCATTTAGGATGTAGAGCCCTAAGAAACTTCCTAACATAGTTCTTGCTAGAGAAACCTTCATCAAGAGCTTTAAGACTAGTAATAATAGTGTTAAATCTAGCAAAACCGCTATCAATAGATTCTTCTTCAAGGATAGTAAATTGTTCATATTGTTGAACAAGAAGATCAATTTTATTATCCTTTACTTGGCTATTACCTTGATGTGTGATTAACAACGATTGCCAAATATCTTTAGCCGTTTTACACATAAAAATTCTTTCGTATTCCTTTTTAGGTAAAGCATTATAAAGAACCATTTTAGCTTCATTATTTTTAGCAAGTTTCTTTTTAAGATCATCATCTTGTTGTTCAAAAGGAACCATTTCTAAAACTTGGGTTTCTTTGTTTCTAGCAACCGGTGGAAAATCACCATTCAAGATAATATGCCAAAGATCTAAATCTTTTGCTTTCACATAAGTTTCAAATCTATTTTTCCAATATATAAAATGATCACTTTCAAAAAGAGGTGGTCTTTGCATAGATTGCCCTTCTAGATATTTATCCGAATCCATAGATCGATTCAAGCTTTAATGTACAATATACGTTAAAGATCTTGGGTGACCTTGGCTTCTGATACCAATTGTGGAAACTAGAAGGGGGGTTGAATAGTTTTTACCGTTTTAAAATTAAAACTTAGATTGTCGACTTATGTGAACTCAAGAGATATACACAAGTGTATATGATAGCGATGCAATAAGTAAATAAGTAATCTACGAAATATGAACAAGTAAAGATAAGAAAGATCAAACCGATGACACAATGATTTATAGTGGTTCGGCTACGAAGCTCCTCTTCGCCCTACTCCACTCCCCAAGTACCCAACTTGAGAGTTATCTTCACTATGTCAACAAGCTCCCTTTAGGCGGAGAAAACCGTACACGTCGCTTACACTTTTTCCGGTACTAAGCTAAATACCGAGTTCTACTTCGAGATAGAACCAATCTAACACACTATGTATTTTGTGGCCTAAATACTAACCTATCATACACATATGATACACACAACACACAACACAAGATATACAAGATGAATGATTATCACAAACGTGATGACACAACTAAACTATTAACACTTGAAGCTTGACGTCTTCTTGAGTGTTCTTCACTAAAGAGTGGAATGAGTTGATCACTTGTAATGGATTATGTAACAAGTATAATGATCAAAGAATATAAAAGATAAAAGATGTATGTGAAAAATATTTGTCAAGAGTTGTTTAAAATGAAAGCTTAAGGTTGCTATTTATAGGCAAGCCTTTGAAATTCAAATGTTGTCCCAGACAGCTGTGACGTGCGACCCACGGATCCACCTATTGCTGGATCCGTCCTATGTATTTGGTGGATCCGTTGGTGGCGCTGGGACAACTATTTGTCATTTTATGATTAACCCCAAATCTATACAAATATTGTTTTGTTTTAACACCCCCAAAATCACAACAACGCGGCGAAATACCACTTTGGGGTGCGACTTCATAGTCCATACGCACAAGTCACAAAAACGACTCAGAAGGTCGTTTAAAATAAATGCTCATATCGATATATTAAAATTAGGAGTTTACAAAGGCCCCGAACGGTTTTGCAAAAACAACATTGACTCATTGCATATAGTAAAATTTTATCGAATGTGAAAGTAAAGTGAGTCTTTAAATCTTCAGATATCCACGCCATACTCCCATCAAAGCAAGCACAAGCATAATCACCTGAGATAAAACATGCTAAAAGTCAATGAAACGTTGAGTGAATTCATAGAGTTTATATTAATAAAGATTAGAACACAAGTTTAATAATAATTATCATATAACTTGTCGTGCACACAAGCTATTAGGAAATATTGCATTGAGCTCGTGACACCGATCCCATCGACTAATAAAGATCATTTAAGATATATTCAATAATATTGCCCCCGGGTTAGGTATCTTTGCCTTATGCCTACTAACATCTTGATACAATATGTCCAAACATTGGGTGTTCCCACAATGGATGCATCCCCAAACACCAAACCGGGTTGTCAAGCCCATAGATCTATTAATTATAACAGCGGCTACCCATCATAGGTAGTTGACGGTTCATGAAATTAGGGTATTTTAGCAAATGCTGTTAGGATTATGAAAATCCATGTAAAGACTCGGTCACCCCGTGTTCTTATCTAGCTAGGTTAGCTCGTTAGTTAGTATTAATCGTTTAGTTACCGTACGATTATGGTGTTGGGCGGGGTCTTTACCCACTTGTTATTTAGCCCACTCCGATGAGACACTCTAGGAGACCAACACTTGCATAAATACCTTTCCCAGCCATGAGAAGTGGTTGGTTGTTCTTTTATCACAAGCTACACTAAGTGATTTTCTTCACTTAGAACTCCTATTTTTCTCGCTAGAAATCGTGTTCAACCCTTAATCCATACCGTGGTGTTATGATATCAATATACTAACAACTTGGTATCAGAGGCCCATCTATGGGATGATTAGATAGATCGAAACTTGTGTGCGTTTCTTGGTTTTGTTTAGAGCAAAAGTTTGTTTTTGAAGCTTTGTGGTCTTTTTCTTGACACTCTTTGATTCTCACGTTTGTGGTGTTAAAGTTAGTGTTTTTATTGTTGTTATAACCTTCTAGGATCAAGTTGTGCAAAAGAAACCAAGCAAAAATGTTCAAAAGGGTGATTTTTAGGTGTTTTTAGGTGAAAGTTGTTTTTTCTTGACTGCGTTTTGTCTCACTGTCAAGTTCTTGGTTGCGTTTTGCTTCCTGCGTTTTGTCAGAAAAGTACACTGCGTTTTGTCATTTTGTAAAGTACAACAGTACTGCGGTTTGTGTTATTTGGGGGGGAGGTGGGTTTGTTTTGCGTTTTGGTTTTGCGTTTTGCCTCTGCGTTTTGGTTACTAACGGTTGCGTTTTGGTTCTGCGTTTTGCCTTTGCGTTTTGGTTATTGAAGGTTGCGATTTGGCTCTGTGTTTTGTCTCAAGTTGAAGACCCTCATTGCGTTTTGACTAAGAGAAACTCTGCCTAATTATAACCTTGATTGCGTTTTGTCTTAAGGGTTGATTGCGTTGTTCCTAAGATACTTCACTGCGTTTTTGAGGTTTCCTACTTTACTGCGTTTCCTCCATGTACCAGTGTCGTTTTGTCCCAAGTTGAAGACCATTATTGTGTTTTGGTGGGAAAGAATTTCTGGCAAATTTTTCTTCATTGCGTTTTGTCTAAGACTCTTGACTGCGTTTTGGCTAGGACACATCACTGCGTTTTGTCTAAGATTTCCTGACGGAGACTTGTGTAATACATCTCGTAGACTTAATTAAACCAAACCAAATCACAAACAAAATACACAAACACCTAATATCTAACAATCATCACACCAATTTTAATACTATACTATCATTGTACCGATCCAAAGTTTATCGGTAATACAAGTATACAACCATGTCTAGTAATTTAGTGATATTAAGCGGCCGGTATCGATAACCCGCCCTCCTATGCTTGATAGGACTGATTACGAATCATGGTCACAACGAATCCAATTGTATTGTATAGGAAAGGAAAATGGATTGCAAATTCTTCAGTCAATTGATCAAGGACCATTTAAGCTTAGAACCACAAGGGATACACTCGGAACTACCCCTGAGGGAGGTGTCTTCTTGGACCAGAAAGGCCTCTTACATATGAGGATCTTAGTGACACGGAGAAGAAACAATACGATGCAGATGTTCGTGCCACCAATATTGTGCTTCAAGGAATTACACCAAGATATCTACAAGCTCATTAATCACAACATTGAAGCAAAAGAAATTTAGGACAACGTCAAAATGCTTCTTGCAGGTTTTGAGCTCACAAAAGAAGATAGAGAATCTACGATGAGTTTGAGAGGTTCAAGATGCTTCCAGGTGAAAACATCAATGAGTACTATGTTCGCTTTTACAAGCTGGTCAACGACACGAGGAATATCAGAATGACAATATTGCCTAAACATTCAACTGAACTCCAAGTTTTAGTGACATTTATGTCATCCTGAATAGGATAGGTTCATGTACAGCCGTTTAAAATCTCACAAAGGTCTACTAAAAGAGACAAATCACGAAAACAGCTGTATGCATATTAAAACAACATTGAAAAGCATGTTGCAAAAGATCGACTACTAATATTGAAAGAACACTCCTGTACAAATGATCAACTTGCATTTTGTGTCAAAACGGTCCATCCCTCTTGCCACGCCAATCATACATTGTCCAGTCTCATCAATATCCTTATCTTCATCAAACAAATCCCCAATTCATTACAATATCCACAATTCCCTAAAACATCACAAATTGATTCGGATACCACCTTATCTGATGTAATACTTGACAACCTAACCAACAAATGCCACATTCTTGCCAATCATTCAGAGCTCTGAATGTTCAAGGGGCGACTGAATCAGAATCAGACAAAGGTATGTTGCTCAGGGAAATGGTGTTGCAGGCAATGGGGGGGGGGGGGGGGCACAGATAGAGCTGGGAATGCCAATGCAGGTCAAGGAAAACCGGTCAAGTGTTATAACTGTAACAGGGGTAGACATATTGTAAGGAACTGTACTCAGCCGAAGCGTCCATAGAATTCTAATTATTTTAAGGAACAAATGCTTGCTGTTAAACAAGCCCAAGAGAATGGTGCAGTTTTGGATGAAGAGGAACTTCTCTTTTGGCTGTGTGGAGCAGAAAACACCTTTGATGCAGATGTGGATAATCAACCAGTCCAAGACTTAGCTCTGAATGAGGACAATATTTTCCAAGCAGATGAATGTGACGCTTTTGATTCAGATGTTGATGATGAACCGACTGCTCAGACTATATTCATGGCCAATTTGTCCTCAGCCGGGTCAGCAAATCCACAAGCTGGTCCATCTAATGCATCAATCTTATCTGAGGTACACACTCTGGAAAAGCTATTGATCATATTGTTTTAATATCAGGTCGAACACGGAGATTCATAATGAAGTACAACAGTCAAATGTTATCGACTCAACTAGTGTCTATATGGGTAACAACAATGTTATTCCATATGAACAATATTTGTCGGTCAATAATATTTCTGTTGTACCAAGTTGTGCATCTTCCACTCTAAATAATGTATGTGTATCGTCTGATAATGATGCGTTCGTTCCTCATGACCCGATAGCCAATGAACTTAAGATCTACAAGGAATAGTTGCCATTTATGAGCAACGTGCTAAGTTTGAATTGACTAAACTTGTTGAACAGCGAATGGATTTAGCATGTCAAATGAGTATGCTTATTCAAAAATCATAATAAAACGAAAGAAAATCTTAAAAAGGAAACTTCATTCTGTCAAGTTGCAACTTAATTCAAACTATGGAAAAACCAAAACCGATATTTAAAGAACTGTAACGACTTTGAATACATGAGTTTTAAACAGAAAGAGTCACAAATTCCTGACTGTATTTTTCCAATCTGAAGCACCTTAACATAAACTTGGAATAAGCTTCACTCACAAGATCTACCATTCAAACTGTCCATTTGATTGGTATAAATCTTGCTCATGGGTGTTGATGACCCAAGGACTAAAAACTGCGCTATGGTGCCAGATGCCTTTTCACCTCTGGACACCGCCAAAATAGGTCAACGCACAAGTTTGATGGTGAAGAATCTTCTTAAGACTCATCTGTGCTTGTAACTGTTCCATCGTCTGAGGTAGATACTAGTGTTAGCTGTGAAGCTACTAGAATAAAGTGAATGTGCAAATGCATGACTCTGCCTGTGTGGAAAAAGATGTGTTAATCATTACGCCTCCTAAACTACTCAAAAGAAAATTTTATGGCAACATTCACCCCTCAGACTCAATGACACCTGAGCAAGTATTTTGGTCCTTTGATCTAGCAAACGAAAGGCCGAAGAGCTAAAGGCCAATGCTCTACCCTTGCTGTCCTGCCACCATGCGGAATGTGTTATTCTCCCATACACCGGAACATCTGCGTCCCTCGATGCTTTCAACTACAAGTCAAGTAAATATTTGGTCTGTATGTAATTACTCAACTATTTTAGGATTTTGAGAAAACTTATAAAAAGCGTATCACTCCAACGGGCATAATGAAGGGAAGGGGTTTGTTCGAACAAACAAAACGGTGTTACTAACCAAGTAATTCATTTTTTCAATCTACTCGAAGAACATTTTGACGGAAGTTCAAAAATATCTGGTAAACTGAAGTTAGGGCAATGAAAGCAGTTTGAAAAATTTAGAAGCCGAGGAGGACCAGAATGAGGATATATTTAAGAGTGCGAGATTGAATGGAAAAAATACCTTCTCATTTACAAATGAGAACTTACTTGATGACAGCTATGTTCAAAGATGTGTTTTATTCTGTAACTGTTCTGTATTAATGTGTCAAGATTTTCAGACATGCATGGATGCTTTCACTATTGCCTCAGAAACGTATTGCCGACCTTCGGAATACTGAAAAGTCTAATCTGAGAAAAAAGATTCAAAATGATGATTTCACGACTCAATGATAAAACATTTCTCAAACTTGAAGTTTGGAAAACTTTAAATATACAATTAATGTATCAAAATCTCAAGAAGTTTTGGAAGAAAAAAAACCTAAGTGACGTCTTCGGATGCTCCTTCATTGCATTCATGTTTATGATTTGGGAAACTAAAATGAACAGTAATTCAAAGTCGAGGCAATACCGATTCGTGAATTAAAGGAGAAAATCTCTACGCTTAAAAAAAAAAAAACATAAGAGAAAATAGTGTTGCAGATCCCACTCTTGACCTTAAGGCCTTAGTTTCTCAGAACAAAGATTTAACTGCAAAGCTCAATGCCCTTCACGATCTCAATGAACACTTTAGGGCAGAAAATGCAAAAGTTAAGCAGCATTATAAGGAATTGTATGATTCAATTAAGATAACGCGTGCCAAAACCACTGACCAGAACAACTCTTTGTTATTACTGAAATGAACCTTAAGGCTCAACTTAAAGATAATTCCAAATGTCGTAATATACCTGATAAGTTAAACCTAAGTGCTGGCTCCTGGTAGATCCATGATGTTGAACCAATCCCCCCTTGACTCAAAAAGAATGCGGATAGTGCATCTAACCACTATATCAACACCTTAAGAAAATGTAGAAACCCTTCGTTGAAATAATAGAGGAATTCAGGAAGCTAAGGTGAAAAGACCTTGGTGATACCTCCTCTTTGCATCTGGCTTGCGTTACATAAACACTCCTAGGAGCTGTTAGAATATGTAATAGGCACGTGTCCTACAGACTTTAGCCCTCGCCGATAAACAGAATGCCTCTACCCAATTCAACTTAGGAAAAGCGAGTTACTTTTGTCAAAAACCATGTGAAACCTATCCATAACACACCCACCACAAGTTGAAGCACCAGAAAATAAATTCGATAATGCTCCTGGAATTCCCTCTTACAGAGAGTAAAAAGGTTCATGCCTCAGCATCTAGTAGGTCAAAGCCTAGGAGCAATGCGAAGAAAGATAGGACCTTGCACCAGCTAAAGTGCTTGAAACAAGTAATGGGGGGGGGGAAGCCCATTCTAGGATGAATATGGTCGATATGAGAAACCAAAAGAATTAGTGTGATTCTAGTATTAGGCTATAAGCGTACTGTATTAATTCGATTCTAAGATTCTTGCAAAAATTGTAACAAATGTTTAATTTCTGTTTTGATCAATGTTTGTCGCGTTCTGAGAGGTTTGTGAGAGCTATCCCTGCCACTAAAGTGGGGGGGTTTATAGCAAGTTAAGCAGTTACAAGATTGAAGGCCACAGGGAATTATTTTACCACTATCGGCCATCAAGTGGGACCATGACAGACTATTACTTTATGAGATCAAGGGGGGATGGGTGGGGATGGTGTCCTTTTATAAAAACATAGGATACTCCACATAAGGTCTTGCCTACAAAACAATGGAAGCCTACTGGTAGACTTCTCCTATTAGGAAGATAGTGCCCTTTAGTTAGGTCTACTTCTCTTAACGGAGTCGACGTATTGCTACGCTGAGCCACAGGAAACTTTTGCCCTGAAGCTTATAAATCTTGCGTGCACTAACCAACCAGGACCCCAATCGCCAATTGGGGATCCAATGTATCTAAATCTCTATTTTCGCCTTTGTTCAAATGCAGGTTGTACAGATCGTTCTCTGGTATTTGGACTCAGGCTGCTCAAACAATTATGACTGGTTAGATCGCTCACGGCTCAGGGAATTTCGTAAAGAAGTTTTTCGGACTGTTCGATTCGGGAAATGGACCATTTTGGTGCAATTATGGGTTATAGGGATTATGTCATTGGTGATAGTGTAATTTCCAGGGTATACTATGTAGAAGGACTTGGACACAACCTTTTCTTTGTCAGTCAATTTTGTGATTCAGATCTTGAAGTTACCTTCAGAAAGCACTCATGTTTTGTCCGAGACTTAGATGGTGTTGGCCATATTAAAGGAAGTCGTGACACAAACTTATACACCATTTATGTTGAAGATATGATGAGGTCCTCTCCTATTTGCTTACTGTCTAAAGCCTCCAAGAACAAATCCTGGTTATGGCATCGCCACTTGAATCACTTAAACTTTGGCACCCTCAATGATCTGCTCGTAAGATCTTTGGTTTAGAGGCTTCTCGGTTGAAGTTGAAAGGCATCTTTTATGTTCTGCATGCTAAACTTGGAATAAGAGAAGGATAAGCTACCCACAAACCCAAGACGATTAACACCATTACAGAAGTTTTACACACCCTTCACATGGATTTATGCGGACCGCTGAGAGTGCAGAGTATAAATGGGAAGAAATACATTTTGGTAATAGTTCGATGACTATCCAGGTTTACAAGGGTGAAGTTTTTAAGATCCAAGGATGAGACTTCCCGCTTTTGTAATCAATTGTTAAAACAAATATTCAAGGTAGGTATCAACTACAATTGGTCCAGTTCGTGCAGACTGATAATGGCACCGAATTCGTTAATAAAAATTTGACAGATTTCTATGAAAGCTTTGGCATTACCCACGAGAAGACCGTTCTGAGAACTCCCCAGCAGAATGGCGTTGTTGAACAAAGGAATCACACTCTTGTTGAAGCTGCTCGGACAATGCTGATATTCTCCAAAGCTCCCTGGTTTCTTTGGGCAGAAGCTATGGCTACTGCCTGTTAACACCAAAAACGTTCCCTTATACATACTCTTCACAACAAAACCCCCCCATATGAAACTTGTGCATGTCAAGGAAACCGGATCTTTCGTTCCTACATATATTTGGGGCTCTCTGCTACCCAACAATCGAACACAGCGAAGATATTGGCAAATTGAAAGCTAAAGCAGACATTGGATTCTTTGTTGGTTATGCACCAAACAGGAAGGGTTACAGAATCTATAACAAACAGACCCGACAAATCATGGAAACTATTCACGTCACATTCGATGAGCTGACTGAGAAGACGGCTCCTGTACATTCCAGTTCAGGACCCGCTCCTAACCTTTTGACGCCTGGACCTATAAGTTCAGGGCTCGTACCTAATTTTGCTCCTGATATACCGTATGTACCCCCTACCAACGGGCGATCATCCGATGCCTCCTGTCCTCGCAGCTCCAACCCCAGCCATTCTAACTGGTCCATCAGTATCTATCTCCTTTGATCATGATGCACCATCAGGAAGTCATTCACTATCATCCTCGGCTCATCAATCATCTTTGGTTCATCACAGTGTTGTAACTGAGCATTCTTTTGAAGTAAATCCGTTTGCTACAACTGAGCATGAACCGTTTGTTAATGTGTTCGCCCCAGACCCGAACTCTGAAGCATCATCTTCTGGGGTAATCACGATAATTGCACCCAACCAATCCACTCAACCTCATGAACATCTCCGAAAATGAACCGACTCTTATCCTCTTGATAATATTATTAAGAATCCTTCTTGACCGGTATCCACTCAGAAACAGCTTGCTATAGATGCTCTGTGGTGCTTTTACAATTCAGTATTGTCCAAAGTCGAACCAAAAAACTTCAAATCAGCTGTTACTGAAGACTGTTGGTTTCATAGCCATATTGTAAGATGAATCATGAATTTGATCGACTAGAGTATAGGAATTAGTGCCACCTCGGTACTGTTGCCATGTTATTGCTTTCAAGTGGATTTATAGGTTGGGAAACTTGGTCAAGTATGGTGACGTGGTTAAAAAACAAGGAACGTTCTGTAGCGTAAGGTATCGTCAAGAAGAAGGTCTTGAGTTTGAAGAATCCTACGCTCCGGTCGCCAGGACTGAAAGCTCATCAGTATATTTCTTGCCAATGCTGCAGCAAAAAATGACAGTTTATCAATATGGACTGTGAAACTACATTCTTAAATAATAAAATTCGGCGAGCCTTAAAGTAGAAGTCTATGTGAGCCAAACCTGACGGCTTCTGTTGACCCAGACAGTCCACATTCATGTCTACATCTGAAGGGAAAGTTCTTTCGGTTAAAGCAGGCACCCGGGCATGGTAAGGACACTTTGTCGAAAGTTTCTTCTAGAACAAGGATTCTCCAAAGGGTGTAGTCGGATCCAACCCTTGTTCATTTGGAAAACAGGCAAACATATCTTCATGTTCAATTATATGTTGATGATATCATATTTGCTCAACCGACCCCCAAAGAATGTGGACGTTTTTCTAATGAAATGAGTCTATAAATTATCATATGTCGATGAGGGTCAAATATCTCTTGTTTATTAGCTTACCAACATGTTCTCAGAATCTAGAGGCATTTTCATAAATCAATCTAAATACGCTAATGAGATTTTAAGGAAATTTGGATCTTCAAATAAAGTGACCCTGTTGACACTTCCTATTGGTGGAGCGAACAAAACTAGGAGGAGGACCTCTCATGGGATTCCTGTTGGGACCAGACCCAATATATAACAGTATGATTGGATCCCTGAGGTATCTCACCAGCCAGTAGACTTGACCTTTGTGTTTCTGTGGCATGTGTGCTAGATATCAATCTAAAGCCCACTAAAAAAAGCACAGTGAAGCAGTTAATACGGGTCTTTGGTTAACTCAAAGGAACCATAATTATGGGTCTTTGGTATCCGAAAAGGGACACCGCCATGGCACTAAACAAGCATACGCAGACGCAGATCATTGCAGGGTTGTCGAAGTCACTCAGAAGAAGCACTATCTGGTAGTGCTCGGTTCCTTGGTGATAAGTTAGTTAGTGCTGGTCATCAAAGAGCAATACAGCAAGTCCATCTCGTCTCGAGGCTGAATACATCGCGATTGTCTGGTTGCTGTGCCAAATCCTATGGAATGCGGTTCTCAATTATCGGATTATGGCTTTGTTTACAAATCACATCCCTCTGATTGTGACAAAACGTGTGCCATAGCTCTATGCTGCAACTACGTCAGTACTCTAGGTCTAAACACATCGTACATCCTGACTTATTTCATCAGAGAACAGGTGGAGAAGGGAGTGGTTCGAGTTGTATTTCGTGAGGATCAGAGTATCAAATGACGGATATATTTCATAAGGCACTGGCCAGAGAATGATTGAATTCTTCTCCCGGGTTGGCATGAAGAGTATGAAGCCTTAGAGACACTCATAACGTCTTCAGGATCGTAAAGGTTGAGGAACGGATTTGCTTCAAGTATCTATGTAAATTTGTACATATTTCATCATCAAAATTTAAATACAAAAATATAAAACCTTAAAAAATCCATTTAAAATCTGAAAATCTAAAATTCAAAAATTGTGTTTTTCAAGAAATGTCTTCCGTTTAATCGATAACATTACGGACCTAGAATGTCATTTCAATAATGTACAGGGCCTTTACATTGAAGCTCGTTAGGATGTTCAAAACTTTTCTTAATAACATGTCTAATGGCTTGCAGGTTATTGTGTACTTGCAACGGGTTGTCAAATGAGATAAGCTCGGCGCACATAATAGTCGTCTGTTCCTAACATGGGGTTTATTTTCTCACGGGAAGGCAAGTACTTTATATCTCGTGCAACATTCAGATTTGTTGGACGCGGGCTATGAATGTTTACTTGTTCACAGAAGTGAAGGATGAGTTTTTTCCTTATGTGTTGCACTGATTTGATGCTGGAGAATAGGATGGGGGGGGGGATTGGTGGTTTGGAGGGGGGGTTTTTGATCGGGTCACGGTTAGTGGCAGCTTAATGTGTCATATTGCTTCGTCTACTGCGAGGGTTTGTGTTTTAAGTGGGCTTGGTGGGTGGGGGTGTGGTGGGGGAATTTGGGATGGTTATTGTAGTTCGGGCTGTGGGGTGGCTGCTTTGTTTGTAGAGGGTTTTGGGGGAGGGGGGGGGTAAAGTGAGGGGGGGGGGGGGAGGCGGAGGGGGGGGGCGGGTGGGGTAGGGGGGGGGGGTGTGGGGGGATGGTTGGGGCGGGGGGGGGAGGGATAGGGGGTGGTGGGGGGGTGGCAGGGGGAAAGGGGGTCGTCCGGGGTCAGGGCGTAGGTGGGCGGTGGGGGGGGTGGAGGGGGGGTCGGAGGGGGATAGAGGGGAGGGGGAGGGGGGAGGGGGAGGGGAGGGGGGTTGGGGGGGGTGGAGTTGGTCGGGTGCGGGGGGGGGGTGGGGGGGGGGGAATGGGTGGGGGGGGGTGAGCTGGCTTGGGGGGAGGCGGAGACTGAGGAGGGGGGGGAAGGGGGCGGGATGGTTGGGGGGGGGGGGGGGTGGGAGGAGTTGGGGGGGGGGGTGGAGGCGGGAGGCGGCAGGGTATGGGGGGGGAATTGTGGGGGGGGGGGGGGTGGGGTGGGGGAGGTGGGGGGGGGGGAGGGGTGGGGTTGTGGGGGGGGGTGCGTTAGGGGGGGGGGGGGGGGGGGTGTGGTTAGGTTGGGTGGGGGGGGGAGGGTGGGGTGGGGTGGGGGGGGGAGCGGTGGGGGGGGTAGGGGGCGGAGGGGGGGGTGATGGGGGATGGGGATGGTGGGGGGGGGGTTTGAGTTGGGGGGATGGGGAGGGTGGGGGGTGTGGGCCCGTGGGAGAGTGTATGTGGGGAGGGGGGCGAGCGGAGGGGGTGGGGGGGACGGGGAGGGGCATGCGGGTTGGGGGGGGGGGTTGGTGTGGCCGGTGGTTGGGTGGGTTTTCCTGTTGTGTTGGTTGTTCCTTTTTTATTTTTCTTTTTTTTATATTTTTATTTGTTACCCCCCCCCCCTTTTTTTTTTTTCTTTTTTTGCATTTTGTGTTCTTTTTTTTTTGGTTTTTTTTGTTTTTGTTTTTGTCTTTTTTTTTTTTTATTTTTGCTTTTTTTTTTTTTTTCTCACTTTCTTTTTATACTTTTTTTTTTTTTGCTATCTACGGGGTTATTTTTTGATGGGGGAGGTTAAACTTGTGTTAAATCAAAAGACAAATGTGTTATTATATGCAAGTTTTGGGTATTGTGTGGCTAAAGTGTTATTACGTCTTCCTAGACCCGTAAAGTGTTAAAGACCGTTTGTGCCATTTATGAATCTCAAATAATCCCTTTGTAACACTTAAACCTTAAAATGAAAAGAAAGTAGAAATTGAGGGGCCAAATCTGTCATTTTCATAAAGTTTAACCTAGGTATAAACCCCCCCTGCGTTTTGACTTGGTCAAAGTTATCAAAAACCAGTCAAACATCCCTCTCTTTCTCTCTCAACTCAAAACGCACCCCTCCTTTGCGATTTGCCTGATTTGTGCCTATTCGTGTGATTTCTTGTTTAGGTAATGCATGATTTGTGTTTATTATCATCCATATATGCTTTATCTATATCATCTCGGCCTGAGTTTCATTAAATCGCATTTTGTTAGGATATTTGTGCGAAATCATCAACCGGATCTTGGTTAGTGTTTCTATTTGAGTTTTGTTTGCTGGGTTTTAGTTAGATATAGTACATAATGCCTTGTTGATGTTCTAATTGTCTCCCCAATAGCTTGCTTAGGGTCCTTGGAACTTTCGAACAATTGTTGTCTTTTAATGCCAAAATCGTGGTCGTAGGATGTTTGAAATGACCACTTGTTGTTGATATTATTGTCAGTAGGCATTATAGAACGTATATAATGATCCCTCGTTGCCTAGGATGCTTTGCTTTAAAAGATAGAATCTGAGTATTTACATGTTCTTGGTTGCGTTTTGGTGTGTAGTTCTTGGTTGCGTTTTGCCTAAGATGTTCTTGATTGCGTTTTGGTTAAAATTCTTGATTGCGTTTTGGTTAATGTTCCTGGTTGCGTTTTGATTGATTTATCCTTGTTGCGTTTTGCCTGATTAATGCCTTTGCGTTTTGCGTATGCTGTTGCGTTTTGAATATATTATTGTGCTAAGCAGGACAAAACGCAATTAATTGCGTTTTGTGATTGAAGACCCTCATTAGTACTAATGTAGGACCCACTTTTTCAAATTTTTTCAAAAATATTGCGTTTTGATTAAACTTGAATAAAATGTTCTTGCGTTTTGTCTTAGTTGCGTTTTGCCTGTTGCGTTTTGCCTGTTGCGTTTTACCTGTTGCGTTTTGCTTGTGTTTTGATGGATTGCGTTCTGTTTGTTGCGACTTGTCTCTTGCGTTTTACTTTACTGCGTTTTGTTTATTTTACAAAATATTCATTGCGTTTGTGTGATTGCGATTTGCTGAATATCTGCGTTTTGTGTCTTGCGTTTTTGGTACTTGCGTTTTGTCCCATTGCGTTTTGCCTAGTATGTTTTAACCCCTGCGTTTTGTCTAGTACTACTTGATAACTGCGATTTGGTCTCTGTGGTGTGATCATTGAATTTGTCTTCCCTTCCATGAGTTAACCTCCGTTGACTAAAGAGTTGACCAAATCTGTTGACCACCACTTTAAAGATGATCAATGTGTCTTTTCTTGGACTCTGTCCATAACTGACTTACTCCTAAGCAACTGCTTACATGTAACATCTTATTTCGGTATGTACGTCTTTCTGTGAATGTGAATGTGCAGATACAATGACTGATGTTGATGTTAATGCTCCTGCTGAACTAGCACCTACTATGGCACCACCCACTCGTACTGATGATCAAATCTCTGCTCGCCTCACTATCAGATGGGTTGATGATAGGAAAAAAGCAATGCTATCTGGATGTTGAGAGGCCGTAATGACAATCCAATACTTTTAAGAATTGTGGTGGACCTTCTGAAGCACACCAATTTCTTCCGAGATTTCACTGCTTCCTCGGCAATTCTAGCAATCTACATTCAGCAGTTTTGGGACACTATTCGATACGACAAAATCGCCGGGGGTTACAAATGTCAATTAGATGGGCAATGGTTCAATCTCTCAAAATACACCCTCAGAGACGCCCTTCAGATTACACCAGTCGACAGAAACAATGCATTTTCTTCCCCTCCAACTCCTGATGCTCTTATCAAGTTTGTCAATGATCTGGGTTACCCGAAAGTTGTCAGACACTTATCTGATGTCGTGACTAATGACATGTTTCAACGATGGAGAGCACTCACAACAATCTATAAAATTATGCTTACAGGGAAAGACTTCAGGGTTTGAGAGACCAAGAGCTCCAGTGCTGCAGATCCTTTGGGGTGTCATCAATCGAGCCCATATCGATTATGCAGAAAGAATGTGGAGATTCACCAAGCATATATGTTCATTGAAGACAAAAAAGAATCTTGTCAGCATACTCAGGGAAGAAGAAAGCATTCCTTATTGTGATCTCACCGAGTATATGGTTTACCAAGACTGTTCATCCAATTACTTTACACAAGCTAAGGCCAAGTTCCACGCGAGACCAGGTTCTCCACTTCATTTGCCTAATGAAGAACTTTCTCTTGGATATCTCAAGTTCAGCTCTAAGGGAACCAAACGGGAAGTCTTTGGGATGCCTATTCCGAATGATCTCGTTACAGATGACATTCGAGGTAAGCAATACTACAATGGTTATCTGGAGAAAGTTGTAAAGCATCAGAGTTATCTTGCTGGTGAAGATGTTAGTGTTCTGACCTCCGGCTCCCAAACCAATAAGGGGGCAAAAAACGAAAACAACCAAGAAGCCAACCTCAACTCAACAAACCAACCCAAACTAATACCTTCAATTTGCGTAGACCATCTAAATCAACTCTATCTCAACCACCCAAGCCCAAACCTGCACCTGCTAAGCCTCATGAGAAGAAAAGAAAGCGGGCTTTGGACGCAGTTGAAGCTCCATCTCTAGCTAAACGTTCTAAAGCGGGTAGGGTATCAAAGAAGAGAACGCTTCAGTTGAGAGATGAGTTCATAGATGAAGGGGTTCCTGCGACAGAACCCAGGGTTGATGATGAAGAAGCTATCGTGCAAAAGGTTTTGGAAGAAAGTATGAAGGATGCTTACCCTGCTCATCGGGGACCACTACCTTTTGTAGTGTTCAGGGAACCTGACTTTGGGAAACTTCAACCGCTTCCAGAGGTTCAGGGCAAGGGCAAAGAAAAGGTATGGGAGGAACAAGCTGCGTAAGTTCTACTCAACCTTCAGACTCCCAAGAAAAAGAACCCTACTGAACAGTTCATCTTTCAGAGGCGCACTCCTGTCACAGCAGAACCCTCTGGTCTCGTTGAATCTTGTCACTATATGCGGGAACTGGGTTCTATCTGACAGTGGGTGAAGCTCAGAACTAGGAAGTGTTCTCCTTAGATGAGTGCACAAGGTTCAGAGACGGCAGGGTGGAACAAACCCTAGGTGACGCTGGCGTGTCTCAGACACCATTCAATGTAGGTGGTTTCACGCTGGACCAAATGGATCACATGGACTTAGGAATCGCTGAAGCCCTCATCACAACCTAAAACTCAGGGCAAATGGAGATGATTGAGTTCACTGCTACGCTTTATCCCAAGGTTCAGGAGAACCTTTATACTTCCCATCTGAAGGTGAGGGTGAGACTTATAGGAACCTGCTAGCTCGCTTGGAACCTGTTACTCTATGAAAAACCTCGACAAAGATCTAGCTTTACAGATCAGTTCCCTTGTAGGAGAAGTCACGGAAGGACAAACAGAAAGCAAATACTGAAGCGGAGGTCCAATCTATGGTCACGGTTCCCATTCTTCAGGATACCTCGTCTGTCCCGTTAATGACCACTCCAGTAATAGATATCACCGACCCTCAATCTAATTCCACAATGGTTCCCGCATCTATGCCTATAACAATAGCAACGGTCACTGAAACAACAACAACTGTTCCACCACCACCACCTTAACCACAACAAGACATCTCAACCTCGATCTTAACTCAGACGATTGGTCAGCTAGAACAGAATATAGCAGATCTGGTGGATGCAAATCAAGCCCTAGAGGAAAGGCTAGACAAGCAAGGAAACATGATCCACCAATTAGAGACTCAAGACTTGTCTAGATTGATCAGAGAGCAGACAGTGGAATTTATTGACTCGCAGGAGATTGACCGAAAAATCAAAGAATCGATGAAAGAGGTGGTTACCACATCAGTTCAGCACTCAATGAGAGCCCATCTTCGTGCACGCTTCAAGGATCTCCCTACGCCTGACATGAAGGAGATTCTGCTTTAACGCATGTTGGAGGAGAATTATGAAAAGGACACGAGGATCACAAGATGGCTTTTGAAGCATTACAGAAATCTATCATTCGTGATAAAAGTAAGCAATTTGATGCAGACAAGGTTAAGGAGCGAACAAAAAAGAAAAGTAAGCAGGATTCACCGAAAACCCCACCTGGGTCGCCTCCTCCACCACCTCCTCCTCCACCACCGTCGGGTGCATCAGGGGCTTTCGGTCCAACAGGAACCTTTGATTCCGCTCAAGATCCTCCTCCACCACCACCGTCTTCAATAACCAATCGAGGTGATCAGTCTCACAGCTCCGCCACCCCAGGCTCATCTAAGACAGCTGCCTCAACAGCATATACAGCCTGGACAACGACCACATCCAGAATCATGCCCGCTGCTTCATATGTTCCTGAAGACGTACTTATGCATGAAGAGCCAGACTTTGAAGCTCAGGATATAGGGTCTGACGATGAAGATAGCGGCAGTATGCACATTCCCAAAGTGAGTCTGAATCAGGAATAGTTTAAACCTCTTTCCAAAAAAAAAGACCCGCGACCCTGAACCGGCCTGGTCCATTCCTTCATCAAGTATGCCCGTTACCAATAACAACTGGGCATCTGCTTTGGCCTCTAACTTCGTACCTCCATCGGAGAACTCTCTGCTTTCACAGACCGGTGATATTAGAGTGTTCATTGATTGGTTCTGCAAGAAGCAAGGAATCACAAAGCTTACACCGGAACATTTGGAAGGTCCTGCTTATGAAGTGGTCAAAGCCTTCTATCTTAACGTGATTCGTCTACAATTTCAGATGGAGGAATGTCACAAGCTTCTGCCTAATCAAGTGGACGAAGGATTACTCAGGTATAATGTCAGCAGACCACTCCCATTGGGTGGTCCTCCAGGTCAGGTCACGATTCAGACTAAATTATTCTTCAACAAAGACTTGGAGTATCTACGATTTGGCCATAAGGGTGACAGACTTGGGTTGTCAATCACAAATATGAAAGCTGCATCTTATCCTGATGCTGGGCTAGAACAGATGGTACCTGATCAGATGTGGGTTGAAGAAGAGTATATGTATGACATCTCAGCATCATATGGTATCTCTTACTGGTGGTTCAAGAGACAGCAATTCTACATCGACCTACACTCAACTGCCACCAACCGAAGAGCTATTGACAGGACTCACATGAGAATCCTAAGTGTCATCAGAATTGAGGTCTTTTCCCTTTACGGGTATGATTACATGAAAAAGATAGTTCTTCGAAGAGCAGATAATCAGGAATATACTATTGCTGAAAGCGACTTCAAAGATCTGTACCCGAGTGACTTTGAAGACTTGTACTTGCTAAATCTTCAAGGTCACCTGAACCACCTACCGCCCAAAGACAAGAAGATTCTCTCTACTGTCATCAACTTATGGATAAGGAATTTGGTTATCAGAAAACGGGTAGAAGACTTCCAGCTCGGCATAGAGAGTTACCAGACTCAGCTAAACCTCACCAAACCTCGCTGGGAAGCTACAGGTCTCGAGTTCATGCATGATTACAAGATTCTTGACTCCCTACGGGCCGTGGTGTTCAGAGACAAGTATGGAATGCAGATGATCATGCGCTTCAATGAAATCCACAAGTTCAGTGATGGGACTCTACAGCAAATTGATGAAGCCTTAGACTATCGGGTCAAGGAATTCAAGGTTAACAAGGTCAATCCGGGGTTGAATACCAGGTTCTGGACCAAGAATGATGTGATCAAGAGCAAGCAGTTCATGTTTGCTATTCAGAAGAGGCTAAAGCTCAGGCGAATCTTCCAGAACTTGGAAAGCTTTGTTGGTGGACGCATACGAGAAGGAGACTACAGACTTCTTCAGAGAACCGAATGATCACATCTTCTCTGTATCTTTTAGTAAGTCTTGTGTGGTGTAATTGTAATATATATGTGGTGTAATTGTAATTTAGAATGGTCATATTGTACAGTTCGTAGTAGTGATTTGTAAGGTGTGACTCTAACAGACCCTTAATTATTGAGGGGGGGGGGGGGATGTTCATATATCATAAATCATTTAATTCAGACCCATTTTCATCATATTTTTTCTTAACTCATTAAATCAACTCTGAGATTCCTAATCTCAAAGGGTTTGACATTTTTAGATCGGGGGAGAGATGTGATTTAAATATTAAAAATCTGATTAAAATGTGATTCTTTTGAACTCAAGTGTAGGGCTCTCCTATATGTGCCTAAAACCTTTTTGAATATAATTAAACATATTACAGGGGGTGAATGGTGACGATGGCTATTGTGGAAATTACCAAAGACCCCCAACCCTGTAATTACTTTATCAGAGTTATAAGGATGTAAGGTTAGGTACTCGATCAAACGATCTCGCCAATAGCCGCGAGGGATACTACCCTGGGACAATCTAATAGTTAGCGTGTAGAAAGTCCTTAGGTATGATCTATAAAGGAGTAATGTGAGAATAAGGGATAGTGCAGACTGAGTGGAGCTAGATGGGGAAACATATCCAACAAGGTACAGTAATGAAGTCTTAGTTTGTAATAAAGGGACTGCACAGAATGAACAATTAAATGTTAAAATAAAGGTGAAAGGAAAGCAGCCATCCTTTAACATTAGCAGTTCCGGGTCAATACATATTATAGGTTAGGATATCTACTTGGTTGATTATTGACCATGAAGACAAGTATATGGACCAGTGATACGCATGCACAAACTCCCTAGCCAATCACGTTCTCTTATATAATGATTTACGGTTACATATTAGTGACTGAGGACTTAAACACGTATTAATGAACTATCTCTATACGCGATAGTTAGGTATTATAAATGGTGGTAGTCTGCTCAGCAATACAGCCTCCACTTAATCAAAACGACACTATTGAGTATAGTCCGAGCACAAGAGATCATTCAATTAATCTCATTAGGACACTTTGTATAATGTAATTGTCCCATCACATACACACTGTGATAATACAAGGAATATATTCTCAGAGTCTACGATTCATCTTTGTGATTTGCTAGTACATCCAGTGTGATACATTAAGTATTTCACAATGGAAGATGGAATTCTTGCTTGAGCACCATAAATCAAACAAGCTCATGGTAGGTGACTTGCTGAGAGCCATAGTATGGATCAAACTTGCTGAAACTGGGCCAATGATTCGGTCTTGTTTATAGAATGACGGGGAGGATGAATTTCTGTTAAAATGACTTAAAAATCATTCGATATGTTACAAAATATGCTTTTATTAGTGACAATTTGATTCGATTTTCAAATTCAATTTTCTCTTCAATCGGTGAGATTAGTAAAATCCATTGAATTCAACTCTTACACCATTTTATTAGTCAGTCTTTAATATTAGTGAAGGCAGCCTGCTTTGAGGTGTTGGGTAAAGAGTTACTAGCATAGTACAGTGATCTAATGCATATGCGATAGAGGATCTAAACTTTGGCTGCACCACACCTATCAAGGAGCGTTCTTAATAATGAATCTCACACTGAGCACATGTATAGTACTTTTCACTGTGTTAATATATCCTTTACGGAAACGGAGGTTAATGAATCCGAACTCCTGACGACATGACAATGCCATATTTCGTCACTACAGCTTGATTGCTATCGGTTTTATTTCAGATTACATAGAAATGAGTGATGCAGATCCTTGTTCCAACATAATTTAAGTCATAGCCAACATGCTCATACTCAAGACTCACTAACTTTTAATATCAAGAAAGAAATAACCCAAAGCTTTCGCAACTCTATTATCAAATTCTGCGTCAGCATGTTAATGTGATGAAGACCAAAAATTGATGAAGTAATCAACGAGGCATAAAGTCAAGCTTTTCAAGATTGCCAAACATGTATGAGCATGTCGGCCAACATAGGGGTGGGGTCACCAAGCCGCAAGATGGCCAAAAGATTACGAGATGATGATTAGAGATTTACTTATGGCTGATGATCTCAACGAAACTCAAGATCAAATTACAATGAACAAGACTAAAGGATCATGCTCGCACTTAAAGAAAAAGATCATACTCACTATGTACAAAGTGATCATTGAGTGAATGAAGAATCAAAGATTACGAGCTAATGTCTAAAGTCCATGACACATAATGCTAGGATTCGGATTGTATTTTTTGGGGTGACCCTCCCTTAGGGATTAACCCACAAAGACACAACCCCCACAAAGACAGAATGTTAGGATCATGAAAATGACATCGGGTCAGCCCGTGTTATGTTGTAGTCAATTTGTTAGCCTCGTAGTCTTAAATTTTATTCAATTAGTTACCGTATGACTTATAGACGTTGGGTCGGTCTTTATCCCCACACTGTTAGCCACTCAATAGCACACTTTGGGCACATAAACTCTTGTATTTAAACCCTCTCAGCCATTGAGAGGGGTGTTGTTGTGATCTGTTCATCACATATATTCATTTGTTTTCAATTTCAATGATACACAAAAATAATAAGTGTTATATCTATAGAAACTAGCATTCTCTCTCTACAAAATACAGCACAACCTAATTACCCTTTTGATTGTTTTTGTGTTATATGATAATCCAATATAATACACTAGTCAAAGAGTCCATTACTGAGGGTCTTTTTAGGAAATTATCGGTCAATTTCACATTATTAGAAAAAAGTTATGCGACAAGAGTCTTGGTCGATCCTAAATCATGAGAAATCTCATGTTACAAGAAACAAATATTACCATGTCTTGGGGACTTAGATATTTCTTTGGTTTATCTCAACCATATCTTATAAGCGTTATGTTTGACTGTATTATTACATATTTTGGGTATTGGGCTATTATTACTGGGTATTTGTTGAAGCATAGAAAAGTTTTTGGATGGTTATACGGGTATGCCCTAAAGTATTTTTATCGCGGAAACAATCAGTAAACACTTTCACGAAACACAATATTAAAAATAAAAATGAACACAATTGTTAATCAATTAATCCTACAAAATATTTCACTTAACACTTGCTTGATGTAAACAATTCTAAATGTTTGCATGCCTGTTTTACATTGAAAGAATCATTTTTAGCTTACTGCGATTGAACTTACTTTTACGTTTATTTAAAAAGCAAACGCGTACAATACTAAAATAATAGTGAATTATTGGACGTGAACAATGACCCTAAACTATGAGGTGTTATTCAAATTGGTCCATATAAGATAAATCGTGCTAACGATTAGAGTTTTTCATTGGTTGGTTGTCTACAGAATTTAGGTATTTGTAGGGTTTCTTCTTGGCTTTTTACCATTGCTAAAGGCAGAACACAAATGGTCCTTTTCATATTTTTACGTTTTGGGGAGACATCGAATGGAATGTGTCTAGCTAAATGGTTGATGCGCATACCTTTAAGTTCAGTAGTGAGACAAGACAGTCTAGTGCAATAGACCAGGACTTAGTTCTTTCGAGGCTTTAGAACAAGAGACATTTGGACGTGATACGACATCAAATCATCCAAGAAGACTGAGTTGTGACTGATTGTTGCCTCGAAGATACAAGTTCAATAGGTTACAACTTTTAATTACAGGAATGATGCAGGTTTTGTTGATGAAATGCAACTTCAAGGTCTCAGCTTATCACAAATTGCACAACGAGAATAAGTTATGTACAAGTCCTATCCAGTTGTAAAAACCTTGAAAATTGTAACATTCCTAATATGATAATCTCCTAACCCTAATATATTTGCCTCGTGATCTTTTCCAGGAAAATTTGACTGTAAACAAAAATACTTATTGACAAAATTGGTGAGCTTGAGATGCAGATCTCCAGCCATATGCTTGGAGTGCACGGAAGTAAAAAATACCAGAGAACAATTTTGACAACATGATTCAGCAAGTGTCGGACGATGGCAACATCGTAAAATATGGATCCACAGTCTTGAATAGGTTTCTTTTTGTTAGCAGATACAGATTTAAACAACCTTAGATTTGCTAACTAGGGAACATTAGTTTTTGCTTTACATAGGATTTTCGTAAGTTAAACACATGTTTTGAAAAGGGTTTAGATGTTTCTTATCTAAAGCAGTTGGTTCTAAGGGGTAATTCTGGAGTTCGTTGGTAATACTAGTTAAGGGCACGCCATTCCTTACTTTTGTGACATCTGTCCCGGACCAAGTGGTCTCCGTTGTATCTAATATTTGGAAACACTTTCCTGTGGTTTCACAAACTTTTCTCTTTGTGAACTTTTCTTAACAGATTTAGATTTATTTTGTGCATCACAGTATTGATTTAAAACAAGAACTCACTAAATTCATGATTATTGAAAAGCATGCAAACCATTACATTAAAATAATTTTAGTTAGAATTTGCATTAGCACTTTGGAATAATCGCCTCATGTGAAGTTCCTTCGAGGATTAACAAACCAATCTTTATTTATCAAAATTGATGTAACTTTCCTAGGGTGGATTTTACTTTATTCCTTAGAGTACACTTAGGTGTTTGCAGATTATTATATTTCTTTATATTGCCTGAGAAGGATGTGATCCTGCTATAAGGCACTAGTAGACGGTCTAATCTTGTAGAAGAAAACATAGGTTTGTTAGAAACTTAAGTTCACATGAAGAGGCTATTTTTGATGATTGTGTTAAACTGAGGATGTGTAGCTCGGTGAATCTACACTTTTTGGTCCTTGTTTTTGGGGGGTACAGACACACTAATCTTTTCTACTTGGTAATTATTAAAGTTAGGGCATTTTTTCCTAATTAATCACAAGTATCTCCTAAATTATGTTTTATAGTAATATTCAAGCTGACGTCTATATGCGTATTTAAGTATTAGAATTCCTCTTCTTACTCATATTACTTCTTTATACTATGCTAATTTTACCGTGTTTTTCTTGTTCCACTATTTCCTTAAGAAGCGCAGCTTTCTTGTGTGTTGATAAATTGTATTAGAGTCGTACTGACATGTTGTCGTCAACACAAACTCTAGCGGTTCAATTAGTCCATAATTGATCTTAAGCATCTCTGGATCAATAGTGTGTTTTGTAACAGCATTATCAGCTAGATCTTTTCCTTTAAGTTTCCTTAAATCATTCATTGTGAGATTGTATTTACCAAATAATCTTTTCATGAAGTCGAGCATTTAAATAGTAATAATTTCTACTAGACATTTAGATTGTTCTGATTAATTAAATCATCAATTTGTTCATTTTGTTCGACTACGTGCTGGTTTAATTGAGTCTTAAAGTTTGCTTATAAGTCTGTTTCAAATGTCATTTCTCGCAATAGGCTTTCGTAACCCTATGATATTAAATTCCAATATTAATGTGTTTTCAATCTCCTCTAAGCCTAATTGTTAATTTTATCATCATTATTTTTTCCATATTAGAGATTTATTTCTCTTTTTCAACTTCATTATGACTGTGTCTTTCTCTTAGGATGAGCTTTTAATTATTTAATTCAAAACAATTGATCAAAACTTGGTGCCACAATACCCTCAAACTAAAACTATATTAACGCCACATAATCTTTGATTTGATAACTGAATTTGTCACACTTGAAAAAATTTTCTGATTTATGTTGAGTATCAACTTCAAAGAGATGCAATGTTTTCAAGAGATGTCTTTTTCAACTAAATCCTTCTTGTTGAGATGCTCGGTCTAAGTTTGGAGACACTTTTAACATTCTTGAAAATTCACAAATGAAATATTCCACAGACGTATTACAGTATGTTCACAATATATTTGCTTAATTACACTTTTCACATTCATGCACATTCACAGAAGCATTATTCACAGACGAATTCACAATTATGTTCACAATACCTTTGCTCAACACTTGTTCTAAGAGTCGTTCATTTTTGTTCAAAATTTGATTCATTTTAACTTCAATTTTTTTGGACTCTAAACGATGTTGTTCCACAGTCTGTTCCATTTGATGAAAGACATTTTGGAATTCAGAAAGTTCATCAACTAAATATGGATTAAACGTGTTAAATAAGTCCTTTAGAGCTTTTACAAATGGAATTATTCCATCCCTAAAACAAGCTTTTTTATGTTCGAACCCCCACAAGCCCTCAGTGATGGCTGTGGGTGTGGTTCTTTCTTTGACAACCACATCAAAACCAGCAAGATGGTATTTAAGTTTCTTCAAACTCGTATTCACCATGCTGACTTTAGGAAGTTCTTTTGGAACCTCAACTACGGTAGGTCTATTAGAAAGAATGGGTTCTGGAGAATTCACCGAATTCTGAGACCAAAAGGCTTGTTCAGCAGATAATTCAGTTTGCGGAACAAATCATGTTTCAAAATCTTTATATAGTTGGTTAAGAGCAGCATAATCTACTAGGGTAATGTTAACTTTCTTTTCTAACATCATAGGATCTTTTTATTTTAAAAGCATTTTTGAACGACTCTTTTCAGCAAGCATGAAGGTCTCTTCAGAGTCAGGAATCACAATGGGATTGGTTTTCTCAATAATATCACCAACATATAGCTTTGGTTCCAACTGCTGAGCTTTCTTCAGATAGAAAGGATTTTGAAAACCTAGAGCTTGTTTAGTGGTATGATCATAGAAAAACTGAGGTTTCGTCAACATGTGAACAGTTTGTGCAGATTGATCTCTTTTAAAAACAATATTATCTAGCTGTTTAATCCTCTTTTCTAAAGCAATCTCTCTATCTATGTTCCTAGATTCTTCTTTCTTAAAATCATCTTTGAGAAGAGAAACTGTTTGCATTAAAGATTCTTTTTCTTTTAAATGTTCAGAAAGACTTTGTTTAAGACGATCACTCTCTACAGACTGTGCACATGAATCTGAAACATTGTCTTTACATGTTAAAGCAACATTTTGTCCTTCGTTCAACACTTTAACTTGTTCCTTATATCTTTCAAGCTCAGCAGTTAAAGTATCATTGACACTTTTATTTTCCATATTTATCTTGGTACAATTAGAAACTTGGGTTTTCAGTTGTTCAATCACAGATAATATCAGTGCATCTTGTTGTGCAGGAGAGTTAGAATTCTGAACAGCTGCATGTTGTGATTCGATCACATACTGAGAATAAGGAATGATATTGCTATCACTGGTTATTTCAGTCTCTGAATGATTCACAACATTCGACTGTTCAGAAGACGGCATCACCTGCACAGCTTGATTAATCATATTATTATTTACATTATCATGATTGTGTACCTCAGCAAGAGCATCTGAACCATAATGAGATAAATTCGCCATGAGAGCAACTTTGGCAGTGTTGAGTTCATCACAATCAGAGTCATATGCATCCAAATCATCAGCTTGATAAGCAGCATTATGAGTAATGACCGTCTGTGTGGCTTGAGCTTCTAGAATTCCTAGATCTGCCAAAAATGCAAGTTCCTCCTCATGTAGAATTTGTCCACTTACTTGAGCTTGAACCAACAACACTTTTTCTTTAAACCATGTGTCATCCCGTTTCCTTCTTGGTTTAGTGCATTGTTTGGACATGTGTCCTTCCCCTTTGCAGTTGTAACACGTAACAATCCTCTGTTTCCCCGAGTTACTCCCACTTGCTCCTAGAGTGAAAGTTCTTATAGTACCCGCAGCATAAGAAATTTGTCTCCCCTGTACTGGTTGTACGGTTACTCTTCCATCATTAATGGTGGCTTGTTGCCTTGGGTTTGACGAGTTCCTCAGCTGGTTATTGGTAGTAGGATAGCGGGAAGTGACTACAGCAGACAAGAATGACATGACATGATTGATGGCATCAATTGGATCATCACCGTGCTTGAAAACTGGTATGGTCAGACCGGAGTCTAATTGGGAAAATTCAGATTGTTGGTTGACTGTGGGAGAGTATTCAATTTGAGGAATAGATGATGATGGAGAGAAAACATTGTGGTGGACTGAGGTTTGATAATTGTTGGGGGGATAGGTGATTGAATGAGGTATTGGTGATTGATTGATTGAGTAATGTTGAGATTCAAAAGGTGATCCATACTGTGAAGATTGATGAGGTGAGACAAATTGTTGATGTTGAGAGTTCTGGTAAGAGTGCTGATGAGATTGATAAGGAGACTGTGTCATTTGGTGAGATGCAACTAAAGCAAGAGGATCGGAGTTGCGTTCATGCATCAATCGAACTTCATTTGCATGCCGTTCATGTTGTTCCAAATGGGCATGAATCTGATCAACATTAGTAGTATGCAAGTCTTTGACCAACTTAACATCAGTAACGAATTTGCTCCATTCAGCGGGAAGAGTGTTCAGAAACTTGGTATTGACTTGAAATTGCTCCAGTGGCATCTTGTAAATATTCATATCATTGAGTAGCAAAGTGAATCTCAAGTAGTACTCGTGTAACGACTCTCCTTTCTTGTATGTAAATTTATCAAATTCATCGTACAACTTGCACTCTCGTTCTTGCTTCGTTAATGACGTTCCTTGCATGAGCAGTTTGATTTTCTCCCAAATATCCTTGGCTACACGATGTTGACTAACAAGAGCATAAATTTTAGTTGGAAGGCCTTGTAGAATGATGTTTATTGCTTTGATGTCACAATCAGCTTGAATGGTTTCTGCGGGAGTTAATTCAGTATATTCCTTTGGTCTGGTTACACCATCCACTGTAATTGTTGACCAAACAAGTGGACTTTTTTCAACCGAAGCAAGAATCATTCTACCATGAGGTCTATTCATCATATAAAGTTTCATTATGCTTTTCCACGAGTCATACAAGTGTTTTTCAAGCATCGGTGGTTTATTGTCACTACCCGAGAGAAGTGACTTATCAGCAAGAGTCGTCATTGAGAAATTTGTATGTTAAAAGATTACTTGGTTGATCGGACGGTGGTAGAAAGAAATTATGTTTAATTAAGTTGTCTTTTAAGTGTTTTAATTCACGAAACTACACGGGATTTTACAATTCTTGACAAAACCGGGAAAAACAAATAAATGTTTCACGGGATTTTACAAGTCAACGAAATAAACCGTATAATTTTGGAAAAAAAAATTGAGTTGTTCGTTTGAAACTAAGTAGAGTTGTTCGGTTTCAACTACAGTCGGGTTGTTCGGTTTCAACTACAGTCGGGTTGTTCGGTTTCAACTAAAGTCGGGTTGTTCGGTTTCAACTAACGTCGGGTTGTTCGGTTTCAACTAACGTCGGGTTGTTCGGTTTCAACTAAAGTGAGTTGTTCGACTTGAGTTGTTCGACTCAGGTTGTTCGACTCGAGTTGTTCGACTTGAGTTGTTCGACTTGAGTTGTTCGACTCCAACAGACACGAGACTCAAAAATTTTAAAACACAAAAAGACACCTTTTTGATGGTTGTTTTGCAAAAATTCTTGTACAACTAGTGTTACTAAACCTATAGGAACAAGAAAAATGAAAACTTTAAGGTTTTTAAGCCGAAAAATTTAAAATCAAGATTTTGCTCTTTATAAAATTTTCGAACACAATATGTAACAAAAAATGATGTTTTTCTTGATTCTAAGCTTGTACACCTATATCATAAAGATACTAGATCAGATTTACCAAGGTAAATGATCTTTTAGTGTACACTCTTGCTTCGAAAACAAAGAAAAAATAAAGAAAGGACGAAATTTTTGCAAAAACACACGAACCAAAAAAATAAACACAAAAACTAAACACACCACTCCATGGCTCTTGATACCAATTGAAGAATAATCATATAACATACATGGAAAGAGGAGGCAAGTTGTTTTAGTGAGAGAAAGGGTTGGATGAACACTTAGAGAGAGAAATAAAACATATATTGAATTGTGTGAAAAATGAGCAACCAACCACCTTCACAAGGCATAGGTGTTAATATACTTATATTGAACAAGTGGGCTTGGGCTTGCATGGGTTTATCCATGGGCCTTTGCTAACTAACTATGTAAGTTTCCAAAAATTACCTAACGAGCTAACGACTGTTATCTATGGAAGCGACCGACACTTTCATAGGAATTTCGTATTCCTAACAATCTCCCCCTAAGGGAGGTCGCTCCATTTTACAAAAACTTAAACCTAGCATACTATGCTTTATCTTTAGTCTTGAGCTCGTTTAACTTCAATCATTAACTTGTGATTTGATGTAGTGATCATAGACTTTAGGTCTTGAGCTTGTTCCTCAGCTTGTCTTGAATGTGATCTTGAACACCTTGAGATCATCAACCAAGCATAATCTCTTTTTCGCCATCTTGTGACCTTGGCCATCTTGTGAACTTGTGACTTCTGGACCGACATGCTCATACCTTTCTTGATTTGTTGACTTGAAAAGCTTTAATGTTGCATCTTTCTTGAAATTCTTTAACTTTAACACTACGTCACTTTGAGAAAGACGTTCAGTATCAGAGTGACTCTTACAAACGTAAAATCGTCATGCACACACGACAAAAAATACACCACCGACGAGTATTTTTTTATCTTTCAGTAGAATGGTGACACGAAATAACTGTTCGAGGAACCTTTTTTTTTCGATTTTTTTTTTTGTTTTTTCAATCACGAATTGCGAAAAACATATATGATTCGTATAAACTAATCATATATTATTCGTAGATATTCTAAAACAATCATATATATTCGTATATGATTTCGTTATACAAATCATATATGATATTCATAAAATTCATATATTTTTCATAAAATCATATATGAATTCATAAAATCATATATGAATTTGTGATTCCGCCGAACTTTTTTTCAATTTTTGGTTTCATCAACGAATTGCGAAAATCAGTATTATGATTCGTGAGACAATCATATATGATTCAAAAATCCATATATGAAATTACATAAATCATATATGATTATCATAAAATCGTATATGACTTCATATAATTATAAAAGAAATAGTTTGTCGGAAAGTGCAAAGTATCCGCCCCTCTATAGAAAAAAAAAAAAAAAAGAAAATGTAAATTTAGATTCGCGACGCATTGAATGTTTATTTTGGCGTAACGATTAACTGTTTTAGATAATTAAAATTTTAAAAATAATTACAAATGACCGTTGAAATAGATTAATATTACAAGTACTTTAAAAAGGGGAAAAACTTTTTTGTTGGAAAATAATTTATAAATGTACCAAACTTACCACATTATCTTTTTTTTGGGTATAGAAATCATATCTGGCTGCCAAGTAGAAAAAAAGTTACCTGTTACCGGTTGGGTTGGTGACAAAATACCTACAGAAGAACAAAAAATGAAGAATAATGTTCAGGATTTTTTCTTTTTAGAGTTATAAAAAATATAGGGGTAACCGGTAAGTATAAAAAAAAATACTAGTAATAGTTTTATTTTTTGAAAATAAGCCCTATTGTGTAAAAATTCAAAATTTTGAGATCATTAAAATATAAGTTATATCTAAATAAGGTAATTTAATGTTTAATTAATACTAATGAACTCGTCTTTTGATAATAAGCCATTCATTATGGTAAATATTTTAAAAGATTTATACTTGTGTTATGACATTAAATTATAAACTTTTTAGTTCTATAAATATATCCTCACTATGTATAAACCTTTTCATGTTTTATACACTTTTCACATAATCAAATGCATTAAATTATGAAAATGTTTATTATTCTAAACCTTTTCAAAATAAACAAGTTTGAAATAGATGCTTACTATGGTGTACTAGTTTTTAAACCTCTTCAACATTTTATAAACTTTTTTCATAAACCACTATAGTAGATGCCCGATCATTAATTAATAGGCCATAACATGTGTTAGCAAAACCATTTCATATATGGTTTTCTTTTTGAAGTTTCAGCGGCATGAAATGCAATTGTGTTATTTATAGATTAACTTTGATGCTGATGAAAAAATGATTGGGATATCCGGGACCCTTGGCAAACATAATGGTCTTGACCTAATCTCATCCTTGTGCTTTTTGACAACCAAAAAGAAGTACCGGACATTTGGTTCGGAAGCATATACTAGCTTTTCAGATTCGTGGGACGTGGGCCGCTTTGACCGATTTTTTGGCCGTTGTGGCTGGTGCATTGATGTCGTGGGATGTTGCTTGAAGGCTACAATATGAATGGCTTTCATTTATATGTAGTTGACAAATTCTTACCTTGTTAAAGTGTGATACTTTTTCTGATTTGTCCATTGTCTCGTATTACATTTTTATGCTTGCGTTGTACTCATTTCTATTGTGAATAAAGGTAAATAGGCTGGAGGCCCTTGTGTTGAAGGCATAAGCGGAGCTCTACAACTTTTTAATACGTGAGTGAATTTTCTATGTATAGGGTCGTTCATAAAGAATGATTAACTAAACCACAAAAGAAGGAGGACCGTTTGTTCTAACATACATTTTGGCTCAACAAGTTTGGCGATGTGCATTATACTGAATGTGTAGATAGATTCGATACTAGATGCAACATGTTTGACCATGTGAGGTATGCGATACTCAAAATCTTGAGTTAAGTGAAACTGCAAAGTTTGTTGAATACATGTTTATGAATCATTTGGTTTCGAAGTAACAAGGTGACAGGTCTTGAATCATCACCTCAAGCCACTCTCCATTCAAATTAACAATCTTTTCTAACAAAATAGACGAGTCACTTGTAATAAACAGATGAGTGGTTTCTTCCCTTCCTTTAACTCTGTAATAAACTTGTCCAAACAAACATATTATGTTAATACAAAAATATGTCATAAACTTATTATTTTATATTTTTCGAACTATACGTTTTGATATACAAAATGTGAAAACGGTTTCGATAAATTTAAAGTTTACAAATTTATTAATCGTAAATTTCCATTTCTTTTAAGATTAGTAATCACTTAGGTAGAACAACAAAAATCATTAAGCGATGTTTAGTGATCAAGAATATATTTTGATCTTATCCATCATATCTTTTACAAAAGTATTCACAAAATAATTATACAAATATTTCTAATTAAAAGAAAATAGTTTTATTCAAAAATCTTTAAAAATTTAAAATTATATTTTCCTCTCATAAAATGGAAGGTTCCATACAAGATACAACATTTTTCCACAAGAATGATCAAATAACAGAAGCGTAGTTTTATTGGGCGCTGGCGGCACTAGATATATCTGGGACGTCCCCCTGTGAGCGTGGTTTTTCTGCCTATAAATACTGCTCAATTCCTTGCAGAAAATCACACCTCTTAGCACGAAATTTTCAGATAACTTTCTCTCTCTAAAATTCTATGTTCTCTCTCTAAATCTCTTAATCACCAACATTCTTAGATCTTGTTAAAAATGATTAATCTATTCTTCTTCTATTCTCTTTTCTATTCAAGTGCAAAGAAGAAATTCGTATTCGCCAAGTAAACAAATTGTTATTAGTGATCTCTCCTTATTCTTTTAAGAATCAAATCTTATTGTTATTATCTTTTTGTATTTGTGTGATTCGGATAGTGTGTAAATCCGATAGTGTAGATCTTGTGATTGTGTAGTGATTGTGAAGTGGTAGATTGGTTCTAGCTAAGATTAGGACTCGACATTTAGCTTAGTATCGGAAAATAACGTAAGCGACGTGTAAATGGTTTTCTCCGCCTAAAGGGAGCTTATTTACATAGTAAAATCTTGAGTAGGATACTCGGGGAGTGGAGTAAGGCGAAGATGTGCTTCGTAGCCGAACCACTATAAAATTTTGGCGTCTTGGTTTGATTGTTCCTTTCCTTAACTCTTTATATTATTATTATTGTTATTTAGTGTAGCTCAGATTGTTATGTTGGTTCATATTGTTGATTGGTTAAACGTACAACTCGAATCTAAGTATTTTAAAAGCAAACTTTTAAAACGTAAAAGGAATCTGGTAAACTATTCAACCCCCCCCCCCCATTCTAGTTTCCACAATTGGTATCAGAAGTCAAGGTCACACAAGATTTTTAAAATATACTGTAGTTTAAAGCTTGGATCGATCTATGGATTTTGACAAATATCTAGAAGGGCAAATACATTTACAAAGGACCACCACTTTTGATAAGTGACAATTTTTTTTTTTTTTTAATTTATAGAAAAAATATTTTCGAGACATATGTTAAACCAAAAGATCTTGATCTTTGGCATGTTATTACCAACGGTTATTTTCAACCTATTCAACAAAATCCGAAAACCAAATTAGATGAGGTTATCCCTTTTGTAAAACAAAGTAATGATTTTAAAAAGTGACTTGCAAAAAATAACGAAGCTAAAATGGTTATTTATAATGCTTTGCCTAGAAAAAAATATGAAAGAATTTTCATGTGTAACACGGCAAAAGAAATTTGAAAAACTTTGTTATCACCCCTTCAAGGTAATAATCAAGTCAAAGATAATAAGATCGACCTTTTGGTTCAACAATATGAACAATTCGTTATTTCCGAAGACGAATTTATAGATAGTGCTTTTGCTAGATTTAACACTATTATTACTAGTCTAAAAGCTCTTGATGAAGGTTATTCTATCAAGAATTATGTTAGGAAGTTTCTTAGGGCTCTATATCCTAAATGAAGAGCAAAGTTCACGGCGATTGAAGTAGCCCCACCATCTCGAAAGACTTAACGTAACTATTCTCTTGATGAACTTATCGGGCAACCTCAAGTTCACGAAATGATCATCAGAAGATTCCGAAAGAAATAGTCAAAGCAAAAGTTGAAAGGAAATCTCTTGCTTTAAAGGATAAGAAAGAATCTAGTGATGAAGAGTGTTCGACTTCCGGAAGTGAAGACGAAGAGTACGCCATGGCGGTAAGAGACTTCAAGAATTTCTTTAAGAGAAGAGGTAGATTCGTAAGACAACCTCGAAACGACAAAAAGACATTCCAAAGAAGCCGTGATGACAAGAACAGTAAAAGTGATAGAAAATGCTTTAGATGCGGCGACTCGAATCATCTTATTGGAGAATGTCCAAAACCACCAAAATACAAGAACCAAAGAGCTTTTCTCGGAGGTTCTTGGAGTGATAGCGGTGAAGAAGATGATGAGAAGGTCAAAAACGAAACGTGTCTCATAGCTCAATCATCAAGTGAAGTATATTCTGAATCCTCTTACTTTAGTGATGAAGACTCGTCAATAGATGATTTAGTATTAGATAATGAATATGATAAACCGTGTAAAATGAGTTTAAAGATAATCACTAAAAACAAAAGATTAAAAGCCACTAGAAATAGTTTAGAAAAAGAACTTAGTATTCTAAAAGAAAAAGTGTCTACACTCGAGAAAAACAAGAGAGTTGATCTCAAATGTGTAAAATGTCATATGCTTAAAATTAAAAATGAAAAGCTTAAAGAGGAAGCTCTTAAACTAACCAAGTTTGAAAAGAGCACACATTGCTTAAATGAAATGTTAAGTAATCAAAAACCCTTCGGTGATAAGTTAGGTTTAGGGTTTAATTCATTTGAAGCATCATCTAGTAGAACTAAGGAAATAAAATTTGTGAAAGCTAAGAAAAAGGCATCCTCCGGTGGAGGTCCCATAAATATGGGCGGCCCCCTTAGTATGCAGGCGACCCCTAAAGCAATTATGGGACTACCACCAGTAGTTACGCCTGGATCTGAGAGAAGTGTGTCTTTTCAAAAATCTATTTTGGGTCCTAGACCAAAACACATAATAGTAAACAATGTTAAAATTCTCGTTACTAGTGATAATGAAGTTAAACAGTTTTATAAGCCATTGTCAAAACCCGGAGTTGGATTTTCAAAACCTAATTTTAGATCAAAAACTCCCCCACCTAGAAGAGTCATCAATAATTATTCTCGTCCTAAAACACCGCAACCAAAAAGAAACGTTGGTCGACAAAATCAACCTCATGGCTTTCCTGTAACTTGGAACAATTTCCAACGTCAAAGTTACATGCCATGGGAAATGTGTCTTCCATTCCCACATCTCAACCAACTGCATCAAATGCAAGGGATGTTTAGCACTAACAACTTTGGACCCATGAGATATTAGGGACCAAATGTTTAAGGTATTATCTTATATAAATAGATATGCCTTGGAGTCAACTTAGAACCCGATGAGTGGATAAAGGATAGCGGATGCTCCAAACACATGATGGGTAACCGAAAGCTCTTCTCAAGCTACAAGGAATACAACAGAGGTAATGTCATTTTTGGTAGCAATCTTCGCGGTAACATTATTGGCAAAGGTACGATTTTGAATGACTCTCTCAAAATAGATAATGTAGAACATGTAGATAACTTAAAATTTAACTTGTTAAGTATAGGACAAATATGTGATAATAAGTGTAGAATAACTTTCTCTGAACATGATAGTGAAATCACTAAGGATGGTAAGGTCATAGGTAGAGGTATTAGGAAGAAAGGCTTATATGTGATGAAATTAGGAAATAAGCCTAAAGATCAAATTTGTCTAGCAACGATTGATGAAAATTTCACGTTGTGGCATAGGAGATTAGGGGTGAAGCTGTGTGTGTGTGTTTTTCTCTTTTCTCTCAACAACACACACACTCTTCCCATCTCATTTTTTCCTTTTCTCTCTAATAATGAATATATATCTCTTTCATTATACCATGCCTCCGGATCTTGTGTTATAAGGGTGAATCTAAAGTTAACACATTTTTAGGCGGCCTCCTTATCGATATGGGACCGCCATTAGCAGACACTGAATATACACACTTTGTCAAAAATATTCTAAACACAAAACCAAAAACACCCCCTCTCTGCGGCAACGACGAAAACGAACAAAACAACCCAAAACTCAAAACCGACCATTAAAACTTAAATTGAAGATAAAATCAACACCTACAATCATTCCTAACATCATTAACATCATCAATTGTAAGTCATTTCATCTAATTTCTTTCAATTTGAGTCTAAGGTTCATGATGAACACAAAAATTGAAATTGGGGATTTTTCCATGCACTCCTCAATCAAATGGCGTGGTTGAAAGGAAGAATAGAACACTTCAATAAATGAGTAGAACTATGTTGAATGAGCAATCGTTACCACAAAAGTTTTGGTGTAATGCAGTAGACACTTCAACATATATTCTCAACCAAATCCCAAATAGAGCCATCTTAGGAAAAACACCTTACGAACTCTTAAAAGGTAGGAAACCTACTCTAGATTACTTTAGAGTGTTTGGAAGCAAGTGCTTCATTTTAAACACTAAAGACTACCTTACAAAGTTTGACCCAAAGTCATACGAAGGTATCTTTTTAGGTTACTCACAAAATAGTAAAGCCTACATCATCCTTAACAAACATACTAGGAAAGTCGAAGAATCACTCAACGTGACATTCGATGAAACTCCTCCACCCTCTAAGACATCACCCTTGGTGGATGATGACTTAGATAAAGAAGAAGCAATTAAGGTTACCGAAAAGAAAAACCTAGAAAATGACATTGAGGATGAAACTTTAGAGATTGACGAAATAGTCAATATTAAGGAATCTAGGAACCATCCATTAGAAAATGTCATAGGAAACCTTAACCAAAGAACCCTTAGATCACAAGCCTAAAACCAAAGTAACTTCTTTTGTTTTATATCAACTATAGAACCTAAGAATGTGAATGAAGCCTTAGCGGATGAAAGTTGGATAGTCGCTATGCAAGAAGAATTAAATCAATTCATTGCTAACGACGTTTGGGAGTTAGTTCCACAACCTAGGAATATGACAATCATAGGAACTAAGTGGGTGTTTAGAAATACAGTTTAGACAAAACGAGTATTGTTATTCTCGAAATAAGGCTAGGTTAGAGTAGCTCAATCCTAAAATCAACAAGAGGGGCATAACTTATATGAAACTAATGCCCTAGTAGCTTTAGACTAGATAAATTAGGATAAATTAGCCTACTGTTTGTGCTTATAGATTTTAAACTCTTCCCAAATGGATGTAAAAATGCATTATCCTGAACGTTTTATCAATGAGGAGGTATACGTGGCACAACCTCTAGGATTCATTGACTTTGAAAAACCGAATCATGTTTATAAACTCAAGAAAGCTTTATATGGTCTTAAACAAGCACCCAAAGCTTGGTAAAATAGATTAAAAGCTTTTCTTATTAAACATATATAAAATGGGAATAGGAGGTAGATAAACACTCTTTTTACTAAGAAGAAATGTTCAAACCTCATCATCGTTCAAATATATGTCGACGACATTATAATCGGCTCAACTTGTCAAGACATGTGTGATGAATTTTGCCAAAATCATGCATGACTGAGTTAGAGATGAGCAGATGGGTGAAACTTAACTTCTTCCTCACTTCCTCTTGTACTACAAATAAAACAAAAGAAGATGGTGATTTTCTTAAACAATCTAAATATATAAAAGAAAAATGCTTAAGAAATTAGCTTAGATGAATCTAAACCAATAAAAAGCGCCTTATGTCCTCCGATACCATGAAAGACGAAAAGTGTGAGTCGGTAGATAGTACCAAGTATCGAGGCATGATAGGTAGTTTATTATGCCTAACAGCAAGTAGGCCCAACCGATATCATGTTTAGCCTGGTCGCCTTTGAGCCCAGCCTTCCAAAGGGCGTCCGGAAAAGACCTCGTCGACGCGATGAAGGCGTGGGGGGAGGGGGGGGGGGGTCCACATGGGGGGTCTGTGGGGGAGCGCTTCGTATATGGAAATTATTAAAGGGGTTCGGGGCGAGGGGTTGAGGGAGGAGAGTTCAGCTGATGATATCTATTGTATACACACTACTATGAACAGAAGTTAGTGATCTCATTACTAAGCCTGGGCACTCAGAACTACTCAGTCAATCTATAATGCGAACAGTTCTGATGTGCACATATCGTGGCCGCAAGACATTATATGCTAGAAGCGTTGAACATAACAATAGACTAGTCGTCTATGCTTCTACGGTCTCCCTTCAGGTTAGGGAGCTAGTTGACTCTTGATATCTATCTTTCAATTTTCTCGAAGAAACAAACCGATCTTGCTATATCCACTACCGAAGCCGAATACGTAAGCGCCGGGAAGGAATGTCAACAAGCACTATGGATGAAACAAGCTCTCATCGACTATGACATATGACTCGATGACGTTCCGATCATGTGCGACAACAAAATAGCGCGATGACCTTAGCAAAAACCTGGTGCAACATTCTCGTACCAAACACGTCAAAATACGTCACCACTTTCTTCATGATAATGTCCAAAAAGGACATATCTCAATCGAAAAAGTGTCGTCCGTCGATAATATTTCCGACATTCTTACTAAACCCCTTAAACGTGAATCGTTTAACTATCTACGTCTTGTTTAGGGAATTGATGAACACTTCCATATATCTAGAGTCCCGCTTCTCCTTATTCTAGTCTCGATTCTAGTCTGTGTTCCATTTCGTGTCGTGAAAACTTAAATACTTCATCCGAAGTACTTTGAGCATTTTTAATTCGCGAAATGCAAATTAAAACGTCACTCCTCTTTGTAAAATTTTTGTCAAAACTAAGTCCAAAATCCCTTGCTGAGGGCGGCCCCCATATCTTCGGCGGCCCCCCATATATTTAGGACCGCCAACAGCAAACCCATATCTTCCACACTTAGTCAAAATTTTCAAAACATAAAAACAAACACCCCCTTTCTCCTCTACAGCGACGAACACGACCAAAAACAACCCAAAACTCAAAATCAACCATTAAAACACTAATTGAAGATAAAATCAACACCTACAATCATTCTTAACATCATCAACATCATTAATTGTAAGTCATTTCATCTAATTTCTTTCAATTTGAGTCTAGGGTTCATGATGAACACAAAAATTAAAATTGGGGATTTTTCATTTTTCTTTCAATTTTGTACAATTAGGACTACTAGGTTACAATGTATAACTAATATGCTTCCCGTAGACATAGGATTGGCATACATTAGTGAGTTTGTCAAAAAATTAATTTTGAACCAAAACCCCAATTTTATTTTCAAATCACTCACGTTAGGAACCAAATAAAATTGTTGTTATGCATTGTTAATACAACCCAAAAACGTTTTTAAACACATGCATAATGATCTCATGAACAAAAGTCGAGATACATAATTCATATGTATTTTTCGACATGTTTGGATGAGCAAAATCAAATTAAGGAGCGTTTGGATTAACTCTTAAGATTTTATTTTTAGGTCGAGTTAATCGTTACTCCACATTTGTCACATCTAGGCACGAACTTAAAATAACAACACAAGTGTAAGAAATTAAAGTATGATTTTGATTTTTTTATTTTAGGTAACAATGCCTCGAATTACCGGACTAGATCATCAAAAAAGCCAAAACTACATTCCACTCATATCAAATGAATTTAATCAACCCTTATAAAACACAATTGCAAGTCTTGAAAAATGGTACTTTCATGAGGGCAGGGTTGTGAGTCAAAAATTTGAAAACATGAGTCATATTCGTGCTAAGTTTGAATCAATTGATTTTGATTGTTTGTTGAACATAAACGAACAAATTATTCCTCGTTTTGTTCTCGAGTTCTATAGTCAACTAACTTTTGATTATAACTCCACGGGTTATTTTGTGGTCAACTTTGTTATACAAAGTAAGTCATTCTCTCTCACTCTCGAGGAATTCGGTCAAATCTTAAAAATACCCTTCAAAGGTTAAATGTTACACACCGACATGTGGTCACTCGACCACTTGTCAATAAGTGTTCTGAGTAAAGGTCGTTATAAAACCACTCCTCCTTCTCCAAATGTCGTCAAGTCTTTTATTCAAATTCCTCGACAAGGTCAAGTCACTCGTACTAAAAACAAGAAAACCATTATCGTTGATAAAAACGAAATCATAACTCGTGAAATTCAACCTCATATGAAACCATGGGTTGATATCATTCGTAAAAACGCTATTTGTTTAGGAGGTCATAAGGATCATGTCTTCGTGTGTCTTTGTCATATGCTTTATTGCATTGAAAACTCCACTCGATACAATCTAGCATTTTTCATTCTCAAAATAATAGAAAAGACTCAAAACAAACCTAAGGAACTCTTACCTTATGGAATGCTTTTGACTAGATTGTCAAACATGCTATGTATGTTTTTCTTGAGTTAGCAATTGATCATTACATCTCACATGATCGAGTCATGCATCTCCTCGCTCCTCATTATGAGCGAAAGACGCGATCGGATCATGGCAAGAAAAGACCTCGTGAATCAAATGCTAGCTCCTCCTCCACCACTGTAAATCATCCATCCTTATCTCGTCCGTTGGATGACACCATTGATGTAAATGATGATGAATCATTTCATTTCAACTCTTCCTCTCCTTATCAAAACTTCTCTTCCTCGTCCAATGTTGTCCCTAGAGTTCATCAAAACCCTCCTCATGAAAGTCATAACTTGAACACCTATCTCTCTGTAACTATAAGTCTTTAAACTCAACAACGAGATGCTCACCGGGAAGGGTTAAGGTCAATTGGACAAGCTCTCAAAAACATGATGAGTGGGAAATGAAAGTGAACAAGTTGGCAACTATTAGAGATTATTATTATTTAATACATTATGTTTTTAATAATGTTATTAGGACTAGGAATGGCAAATGACAATTACATTTGACTTGGATGATTCTCTCCATTTTATTATTCTTTCAACGCTTTATGTTAGCAAATTCTATGAATGTAACATGCGTATAATACTACTATTTGTTAAATGATTTGTATGCTAGTTTAGGACCATATATTATTGCTTGAATTAGTTGATTCTTGAATTTGGTAGATGCCGAAATCACTAGACTTAAGAGAGGGAAAAACTGGAAATTTTCATTTTTCCAAAAAATGGCCCCCCTAAATACCCGGTGCCCCCCTAATATATTTAGGACCGCCTGATGATATGAGACCGCCGACAAGGGGGAACAAACTTTTGAGTCTGCCTTTTTTCTGTATCTTTGTCCCTCCTACCTACAGCCTCAAGCTGGCACTTCCCTGTTTAACTAAACCATCTTTTGCATCTTCTTCTATCCAAACCATGCTTTGCCATTCTATTACATCTTTCCCATTATTTAAATCACCCAATTCTCATACTTCATCACCACCTCCATCTTCTTCATCCTCCTCTCCTTCATCATCAATGTCTTGCTCAAACCACCATTCCAACTTCTCTAGATTTCCAAGAATGTCGGTAGGACAAGTATGGAAACGCAAGACATCCACTCCAAAATCATCACCTTCTTCCCAAAAAGACTCACCTCCACTTCCTCTAAGAGTCCATTTTCAATTTCCTTCACCACCATCATACAATCCACTAAGAGATCAAATAATCAACCAACTTCACAACATTTCCACCATCATTGATTCACACACTAACCCATTTAATGCCTACATTCATGCACCACCCTCACCACCACCGCAACCAATTCATTCTCCTTCCCATGATCAAGTTGAATTTCACTCAAGTTTTTGTCATTGTTGCAAGTTTTCTAGACATAAATTCCACTCCTTGAGAAATGAAATCAACTTCATTCACTTTCTTCTCACCCGTCTCATACCTCAAACTCGTACCCCTCCAAACCATGTGTCACCAACCTCCTCTTTTTCCCTCTTTAATTAATCATTCTCATATGATTAATCTACCTAAATAATCGACCATCCGTCTTTTGATTATGGCATCTTTTACATTTCAAGAATCCACTAGTGTAGATCTATGCCTTATTATGTCTTTATTCTATGATTATCTACTTTATCTTGTAATGATTCATACAATTATAGTATGAATTTGTCTTATCTCGTATTTAGCTTCAATTGAAATCAATGCTTCTTGTATGAGCTTATTAAGTAATGAATGAAGCCACTTTATGTTTTATTGCATAAATTGCTATATTGCTACTTGATTGAAAGATATTTGTCTTGCACTTGTACATCTAACTTTGTTTTGTAGCAAACAATTTTTGTAAGATCGATCATTGGTGCCCCAAACGAGGGGGAGTATACATCAAGGGGGAGTCTTGATATCGTCGACTTCTTTCGTACTACAACTACTCGACGATCATCCTTTTCTAATTCGACAAAAGGGGGATAAATGAAACAAAACTCATTAATAATTTGTAACTTTTAATTTTATACAAAATGAGTTTATATTTTGTCATCATCAAAAAAGGAGAGATTGTTAATACAAATAATGTCTAAAATCGTTATTTATATTTTTTGACCTCTCGACGTTTTGATAATAACAAAATGTAAAAATGTTTACGATAAAATTAAACGTTTACAAATTATTAATCGTAAAATTCCATTTCTAAGATTAGTAATCACTTAAGGTATGAACAAACAAATCATTAAGCATGATTAGTGATCAAGAAAATATTTTTCTCTTATCCATCACATTTTTACAAAAGTATTTCACAAAAATAATTATACAAAATATTTTCTAATTAAAAGAAAAGTTTTATTAAAAACTTAAAATTTGAAATTCAAATTTTCCCCCCAAAATAGAAGGTTCCATAACAGATACAACCTTCCTCACAAAAAGACAAAAACAAGAGCGTAGTCTACTGGGCGGCCCCCTTATAGGCCTGGCGGCCCCCAGATATATCTAGGACCGCCGGGACCGCCCCAGTGACCGTTGGGTTTTCCTGCCTATAAATACTGCTCCATTCCTTGCAGAAAATCACACCTCTTAGCATGAAATTTTCAGATAACTTTCTCTCTCTAAAAATCTTCTTTCTCTCTCTAAATCTCTTGATCACTAACATTCTTAGATCTTGTTTCAAGTGATCTAATCTCTTCTTCTCATCTCTCCTTTCTCATTTAAGTGCAAGAGAAGAACATTCGTATTCGCCAAGAAACGAATTATTATTTAGTGATCTCTCCTCTCTTCTTCTAAGTACCAAATCTCTATTGTAACTATCTTGTGTATTTGTGTGATTCGGATAGTGTGTAAATCCGATAGTGTAGATCTTGTGATTGTGTAGTGATTGTGAAGTGGTAGATTGGTTCTAGCTAACATTAGGACTCGACATTTAGCTTAGTGTCGGAAAACAACGTAAGCGACGTGTAAATGGTTTTCTTCACCTAAAGGGAGCTTGTTGACATAGTGAAATCTCAAGTAGGTTACTCGGGGAGTGGAGTAGGGCGAAGAGGTGCTTTGTAGCCGAACCACTATAAAATCTTGACGTCTTGGTTTGATTGTTCCTTTCCTTATCTCTTTATACTATTATTATTATTATTTAGTGTAGCTCAGATTGTTATATTGTTAGTTCATATTGTTGATTGGTTAAACGTACAACTGAATCTAAGTATTTTGAAAGCAAACTTTTAAAACGTAAAAGGAATTTGTAAACTATTCAACCCCCTTCTAGTTTCCGTAGATTAGTCACTTTTTTCTTTTGCCTAAATAGAGTAGACAGAGTCGGTTGTGCATTAAACATGCCTTTTTAGTAGAACATCAGTTTTAACTATCTCACAATGAATACATCACAAATCAATCTCACATGTCATAAGCGGGACAACCCACTACTATTTAGTTGGGAGCTTATCACACAACATGAGGTACTATTAAGACACAAGCTCTTTGGTGAAAATGCCTTATATCATATATATTGTATCGATCATCGGATGAAAAACCTAACTTCGTTCTGTTTTCTTGATTGATCAAAGGTTGATCATACATGACTTCCCCTCCAAGTGATGAACCAACATATTTTGTACAAAGTGCAACTTTTTCACTAATATTCCCCACACTTGCATCTTCAACCTCTAAGACTAGTCTTAGTGGTCACCTCCCATCACCTTCCACCTCAACGCCACCTCAGCGTCACATCAATGCCACCTCACCATTTACTTCCCCTCACCCCCTCTCACCTTTCACCAACAATGGTCACCAGTTCACCACTTCTTCACCACCATTAAAAAATACTCACTTTATACAAACATACCTAAAAAAAATACCCCACATGCACTCACAAATCAAAATAATTATTCATAAAATTTAGCCTTAGCACAAATGCCGAGAGGTGACCACCATCACCTTTCATCTCCTTTCTTTGGGTTGCTCACGCATCACTCACACACATATACACTCTTACATAGTGGGCCTCATGAGTGAGGATTTGGCACCACTAAATGCAGCCTAACCTTCTCTCTATTTTTCTATATTTTTACTGAAGAGTGTTTGACTTTCGGAAGTGAAGACAAAGAATACGCCATGGCGGTAAGAGACTTCAAGAAATTCTTTAAGAGAAAAGGTAGATTCATGAGACAACCTAGGAACGACGAAAAGACATTCCAAAGAAGCTATGATGACAAGAATGGTAAAAGTGATTGAAAATGCTTTAGATGTGGCTACCCGAATCATCTTATTGGAGAATGTCCAAAACCAACCAAATGACAAGACCCGAAAAGCGCATTTGTCAAAGGTTGTTGAGTATAGCGGTGGAAGAAGAAGATGAAAAGTCAATAACGAAAACTTCTATAGCTCAAAGCATCAGTGAGATAGGCCTTGGAGTAACTTGGAAACCTCGATGAAGTGGATAAAGATAGCGGATGCTCCACAAAAAAATGACGGGTACCTAAAGCTCTTTCTCAAGCTACAAGGCATACAAGGAGGTAATGTTATTTTTGGTAGCACTCTGCACGGTAACATCATTGGCAAAGGTACATTCAAATGACTCTCCCTACGAAATAGATAATGTAGAGCATGTCGAATAACTTAAGATTTTAACTTGATTAATAATGACAAATATTGATAATAAGTGTAGAAGTGACTTTCCTGAACTGGATAGTGAAATTACTAAAGATGGTAAGTCATAGGTAAATAGTAGAAGAAAGGCTTATATGTGATGAAATTAGGAAATAAGCTAAAAGAACAAATTTGTCTAGCAACGATTAATGAAAACTCCACGTTGTGGCATAGGAGATTAGGACTCTGCAAAGATCTCTCCATTCAATCGTTTATGCAACTAAGGAATTAGTTTAGAAATTTACCTAAGCTTAATTGAGCAACACTTTTGTGAGCTTGCTATGAAATTAGAAAGCAATCTCATGCGTAAAAACAATAAGGCTAAGGAATATAGTCTCAATGACTATATTCTTAGAACTCCTTCATATTGATCTCTTTCGATTCCATCCGCCGTACGGATTATAGAGGAAACCGCTACAACCTTAGTCCAATAGATGACACTATTCAAGGTATACTTGGACTAGATTCCTTAAGGACAAAATCGAAGCTTTTGATAAATTCAAAATATTTAGTAAGAAAATTCAAAACTAGTTAGGATGTACAATAGTGTCAATAAGAACTGACCACGGTAGGGAATTTGATAATGAAGTGCAATTTGGAGAGTTATTGAGAATGCCAAAGGAATTAACACATACCTTCGTAGCTCTACACACTCTAAATCATATTGGCTGGTGATAGGAAAAATAGGACACTTCAAAAATTGAGTAAGACTATGTTAATAGCCATTCGTTAACCTAAAGACTAAAGATTGTTGGTGTAACATAGCAGACACTTCACATACATCTCAACCAACATCCTAATTAGCGCCAATCTTAGAAAAAACACCTACGAACTCTATGAGGTAGGAAAACCACTTTAAGACGATTAACTATAAGAGTGTTTGGAAGCAAGTTTCTTCATTTTAAACTACTTAAAACAAGCTTTATAAAGTTTTGGACCCAAAAAACTAACGACGGTATCTTTTTAAAGGTACACTCAGAACTAGTAAAGCTACATCATCCCAAAGTCATCACAGCACTAAGAAAGTTTGAAGAACACTTAACGTGACATTCGATGAAACTCTCCTCCACCCTCAAGCACATCACCCTTGGTGAATATGACTTAATCTAGAAGAAACAATTAAGTTACCGAAAAGAAAAACCTAAACAAATGACATTAACTGGATGAAACTATAAAGATTAAAACAAACTGTCAATATAAGAGAATCTTACTCATCAAGGAACCATCCCTTAGAAAATGGCAAGGAAATCTTAACCAAAGAACCCTTAATCACAAGCCCCAAAACCAAAGTAACTTCATTTTATTTATAATCAATATAGAACCTAAGAATGTGATGAACCTTAACAGATAATAGTTGGCATAGTCCCTCATGAAAGAAGAATTAAATCAATTCATTGCTAACGATGTTTGGGAGTTAGTTCGCACAACCTAGGAATAGACCATATAGGAACTAAGTGGGTGTTTAGAAATACATTAGACAGAATGTAATTGTTTCTCAAATAAGTCTAGGTAGTTTGCTCCAAGGCTATAATCAACAAGAGGGCATCGATTATGATGAAAACTTACCTTAGTTGCTAGATTTGAGTCAATTAGATACTATTACTTATCTTGTGCTTTCGACGTTAAAAAACTATTTCCAAATGGATGTAAAACGCCCGCATTCTTGAACGTTTTTAAATTCAAATCAGGAGGTATACTGGCACAACCTCAAATTCCATTGACTTTGAAAAACCATCATGTTTATAAACTATAGAAAGCATTAATATGTGCTTAAACCAAGCACCCCAAGCTGGTAACATAAGATTGAAGAAGCTTTCCCTTATTAAACATGAATTATAAAATGGGAATGGTAATAACAATCTTTTACTAGAAGAAAGTTCATACCTCATCATCGTCAAATAAATGTCGATACCTCATATTTCGGTTTTGACTTGTCAAAGACATGTGATGAATATGCCAAAATCATGCTGGACGATTCAGATGAGCATGAAGCGAACTTAAACTTCTTCCTTGGAGCTATAAATAAAACAAAATGGTAGAGGTAAGTTTCTTTAATCAATCTAAATAAATTAAAGAAATCATAAGAAATTTTGGCTTACGAAGAATCTAATCCAAAAAACCCCCATGTCCCCTTTGATACCAAACTCTCAAAAGACGAAGAGTATGATTGGTAGAATAGTACCATAACAAGGCATGAATAGTAGTTTTATATAAACCTAACGCAAGATATGCCCGATATCCATGTTAGTTCTGCCTTGTGCCCGCTTCCAAGAGGCTCCAAAAACCTCTCACCTTGAAGTGTTACACGGATCTCTGATAATATTAAAGGCACTACGCACTTAGGATTATGTATCCTATGGGGACCATAAAGAAACAGTAGTAAAATACGATTCTGCTCATATGCGGAGAGATTATGTGGACCGAAAGAGCACTAGAGGTATTTGTACGTTCGTGATGTTTGTTAAACATATGGGTTCTAGAAAAACTAACCGCTCTTGCTAATAAAGTCCACATCCGAAGCCAGTACGTAAGCCCGGAAAGGCATGTCAACAAGCACGATTGATGAAAACACGCTCTTATCGACACGACGTTCGAACTCAACGACGGCCCAATTAATGTCGACAAGTAAGTCCGATTGACCATTAATCAAAAATCCCGGTGCAACATCTCGGAACCAATCTCATTCGAAATTCATCTTCTCAAACCAGATTCATCATCAGATAATTTGTGAAAATTAAAAGTTATCAAGTTGTTTACGTTTTCCTCTTTATGTTCTAATTTCTTTCACATTGCTACATTTTGGTAGAAGAGGAAGATATGTTATGTTGGTAGTTTAGTATTTTTTTCACTTAGAGGATAATAGCGCTTTGAAAAAGCAGGTGTGGAGCTGCTTTTTCAAAACCACGTTTTCAGGATGCCAAAATGAAAATAAGCGATTATGAGTTTGTGCTTGCCAAACACTACCAAGCAAATTATTAATCAGCCTCCAAACACACTCCCAAACACCCCCTAAGTAAGATTTACACACATTGTTTGTGAAATAACAACTTTAGTTGAATCCTCGCTGACTTAAATTAACCAAAGTATGTGTTTAATTAAGAAGTTATATATCTCTATAAATGGGTTCAAAGTCTAAGTTTTACGGAGGAGTAAATATTTTCTTCAATGTGTATCACATTAATTGAAATAGATGAACATTTACTCATTAGAAACATTCTATTTTACAAGCAAGAATCGAGGTGGACACCTACACTGCTATAAACTTACATTAAATGTTTATATTATTGGAATGTGTTAAATCTCACTTTATGAAAGAATGTTGATAAGTGTTCATACCCTTATATAAGCTATTCTACTTTCTTAGACTTTCTTGATAAGTGTTTTTCTACTTTTTTTTCAAAAAAGTTTTTGCCTAAATATCTTCAAATATTTAGATATTTTTTTCTAAGTATATCATCTTTAAATGGCTTTGATGTTGAGGAGATCGGGGGAGTCCATAAGACATTATGAGTTGTTTTTGACTGTTAAATGATGTAAACCCCTGTGGGTTATGATATATTATTGAACACAATATATAGAAGATTACATGAAAGAAACTCTAGCGGACCCTAAGCCTAAAAACAGTATTAGACCGACTAACCTAATTTACCATCTAATACTCCCTCGCAGTCTGAGCGGCGAAATCACGAAAGCTCCGACTAGAGTAAAAAACTAAAACATGAAAGTCATAACAATATTTTAATTTTTCTTATAGAGATGTCACGCTGGAGTTGTGGATCTTGATAGTTCACAAGAAAGAGATAGTATCAAAAATAAATTATATGAAAGCAACGTGTTGGGATTAAAAGCCTCTTGATGCTGTTTGGAAGTTACTTCTGCTAAGTGGAAGTTTAGACTGTTAAGGTATTAGTTACTGCTGGTAAGTATAAATTAGTGTTGTTAGTAATCTTAATGAAAAATATGCTAAGTAGTTAGTACTGCTAGTAAATGTTACTACTGCTTGTGTATATTAGTACTGCTAGTTACTACTGCTAGTAATGTTAGTACTGCTAGAATAAAGTTAGTACTGCTAGTGTAACTTAGTACTGCTGATGAAGATTGAAGAAAACTTTCTAAGTAGTTAATACTGCTTGTACACAGTTAGTGCTGCTGGTATAAAAGTTACTACTGTTGGTGTGAAAGTTACAACTGCTTAAAGATTACAACTGCTGGAAGAGTTTATGCTGACAAAGAAGAGATCAAAGACTTATCAGAGAAAAGATAAAGATTGTTATGTGATAAGAATGAGATATTTTTGTAAAAGATATGTATAAGTTATTTGTTTAGAAGATCATAATAACTTAAGAAAATATTGTAAGCCGGTTATGACTCCTTGGTGTATAAAAGGAGGTCCTAGGGCATAGAGTTAGATATCTAGAAATTGTTTATTTTGATATCAATATAGCTTCAAGGTTTTGTAAATCGAACACTATTAAGAGTGTTCATTTTATATTGAGGCTGAAAGTTTAGTAAGCTGTTTATTATTAATCTTATTCATTACTGTTTCATTGAAATTCTTCTTAGTATCACTGACTAGATTCCGTATAGTCTTTGATATTCACAATCAAAGTTTTTGTCAAAGTTGTATTGAATTTATTCAATACAACTTAGCCTTATATATGCTAAGAAAGATGTATTATATTGGGATCAACAAGTGGTATCAGAGCTTGTGATAAACTTTAAATAAGAAGAAACTTTACTACACACAAAATCTACTTTTTCAAGAAGCAATGGACTCTCAATCTACTCAAACCATCAAACTACCCATACTCTAACCTGGTGAGTATGATCTCTAGAAGATAAGGATGGAGCAGTACCTACATTATAATGATTACACTCTATGAGAGATCGTAGAAAATGGTAATGCACCTATAGTAACAAAAACTGTTGATGGTAAGGAGACTGTTATCCCTCCTACAAGTGTTGAAGAGAAGGCACAAAGAAGGGTAGAGTTGAAGGCTAGACGCACTTTGTTAATGGCCTTACCTAATGAGCATCAATTAAATTTAAACTCATACAAGGATGCTAAGACACTGATGCAGGCTATTGAGAACAGATTTGGAGGTAATACTACTACAAAGAAAACTTAAAACAATTTCTGAAGCAGCAATATGAAAACTTTGCTGCATCCAGCACAGAAGTGATTGAGCAAACTTATGAAAGGCTTCAAAAGCTAATTAGTCAACTGGAGATGCATGGTGAAGTTATCCCTCAAGAAGACATCAATCAGAAGTTCTTGAGAAGTTTGTCACAAGAATGGACTATGCATACTATTATGTGGAGGAACAAACCAGAGATTGAGACATTGAGTTTGGATGACCTCTTCAACAACCTAAAGGCTTATGAATCAGAGGTCAAGGGGACATCTAGCTCAACCACAAACTCACACAATGTAGCCTTTCTATCCTCTAGCAGCACTAACAGTGCAACTAGAGCAGTTAATACTGCTCAGGGTGTTAATACTGCTAGCACTCAGGGTGCTGCTGATAGCTCAACAACTGTTGAAAATTTAAGTGATGCTGTGATTTATTCCTTATTTTCTAGCCAACCAAGTATTCCACAGCTAGATAAAGAAAATCTACAACAAATCAATCTTGATGATCTAGAAGAGATGGATTTGAGGTGGAACATTGCTATGCTGACAATGTATGCAAGAAGATTCTTGAAGAATACTGAAAGGAATCTGGACATGGCCAACAAAGAAAGAATTAGGTTTGACAAGTCCAAGGTGGAGTGTTTCAACTGCCACAAGAGAGGACACTTTGCAAGGGAGTGCAAGACACCCAGGAATCAAGACAGCAAAAATAGGGAGCCTACCAGAAGGATTGTGCCAGTTGAAGAAACTACTTCAAATGCCTTAGTGTCTTAGTGTGATGGCTTTGGCTATGATTGGAGTGACCAAGCAGAAGAAGGTCCAACTAATTTTGCTCTCATGGCTTATTCTTCAATAAGTTCAAATTCTTTCACAAACTCTGAGGTATCTAATGACTCAAATTGTTGTTCATCTTGTTTAGAATGTGTAAAAGATCTAAAAGAAAATAATGAACAATTAGTTAAAGACTTAAGAACAGCTAGGATAAGTGTTTTCTTTTATAAAACTGGTTTAGAATCTGTAGAAGCTAGACTGTTAGTCTTTAAGAAATATGAGTCTGTATATGAGGAAGATTTAAAACTCTTAAAACATGAAATCTATTTAAGAGATTTAGATATTACAGAGCTTAAAAGGAAGTTAGAGTTAGCTACAAAAGAAAAAGATGAGGTTCAACTTACAGTACAAAAATTTGAAAATTCATCAAAAAAACCTAAGTAAACTTCTAGACAGACAGATAATGGATAAGTGTAAAACAAGATTAGGGTATAATGCTGTCCCACCACCCTATACTGGGAATTTTATACCACCAAAATCTGATTTAGTTTATCCTAGTCTAGATGATTTTGTTGATGTGAATGAGTCTATTAGTGAAAATCCTACTGTTGAGACGAATGAACCTGAGACTTCTAGGAAATAAAATGGAGCACTAATTATTGAGAATTGGGTATCTGATAGTGATGAAGAAAATGTGCCTAAAGTTAAAACAGTTAAGATGTTTAATAAACCTAGTTTTGCTAAGATAAACTTTGTTAAGTCTACTAAGCAAGTAAAATCTCCTAGGAAAACATTAGTTGATAAAAATTGGCAAAACACACCTAGTCTTAGAGGGAACAAGAGAAACTAGAACCAACAGATGTCTCAAAAATTAGGGAGTGATTTTGAGATATTTAACAAAGCTTGTCATGTGTGTGGTAATTTTGATCATTTGAAAAATAATTGCAACAACTGGTATAATAATGGAAGATTTGCAAAACCAGTTTAGACCAATGTTTAAAGGGTGAACAAACAGAATTTCTTTAAATTAACTCAATGATGACATCAAATAACGTCTATTTTATAGCATCATTTATCCCACGATATTAACCCATTTTGTATAGTTATTGCAAAGAATTGTTACTTAATCGTTTATATTTGAGAATTGCAGTAATTATGGAGTAATGGGTGAAGTTATTCTAAAAGGCACGCATTTTGGAGCATAAATGAAGAGTTCGAGAAAGGCTACTGATATGAAAGCAAATACACCATATTATTCTAGACCTATACGACGTATCCAAGACTTTGACGAATCAAAAGACCATTGCCTGACTTTGAAGAATACGCCGTATCCACATCAACGATGCGCCGTATATAATACTTTTCTGTCTTTCTAGATTTTCTATATGGCGTATCCAAACCCCATGGATACGGCGTATTGACCATCTGGACGGTATCCATTCTTTATTTTTAGCACAGTCTATACGACGTATTCGTTAAATGAATACAACATATACAGGTATCAATACGGCGTATCCTGGGGAATGGATACAACATATCGACTTCCTGTACAGTTTTAGGTATTTATTTCGAGTCTAACCAAATGAATACACAGAGATAGAATTGCACTTGTTTTTCCTATATTTTTTTACACAGGACCTCGTAAAAGAAATATCGACGAATATTGGTGGAGAATTTTCAAATCTGGAAATCTTGAAGTGTTGGAGTCTTAAAACCTTAAGACGGCTGTTCAACACAAATTATTGCTCATAAACGCAACTTGGAGAATCTACCAAGCAAATATCAGGGGAGTTTCTCATTCTAATTCTTTTTAAATTCCCATATTTAATGTTTTACATATACAACGAGGACGTTGCATAATTCAAGTGGGGGGATGGAATTAGAATGTTTACTTGTCCTAAATTTTCACAATAAAAGGCTTAAATTATGCTCAAATTTAAAAATTTTCAAGCATACTTTTATGAAATTACATGTTACATAACCCGCACACAATAACCCTTGATAGATATTGTGAGGATTTAACCTTTCCGTTTCCAAATGTTTACCCAAATTCCACAAAATATGAGTGTGCCGGTGATGTTGTAGACTTTAGAACTTGGCTTGGTATATCTATTCGAGACCACAATAATGAGTATTATGGATTTAATTGGAGTAACTTGTTTAAATTGGTAAATCTTAGGATTACAACCAAATCGCCTATACATGTTGTTTATTAACTAACTACACCGGTTAGTTAACCTCCAGTTTAAACCCTTCCACTCTCATCTTTAGAGTGATGATCCACTAGAACAACCCGTAGAGCCAATCCTTTAGGAATTTACACCAATTATTTGTTTCGTTACACCCTTACACCTTAACCTACCCTGTTAGATTAAGTTTAATTTACAGTTGCTAGTTGCTTAAAGTGTAAAGTTTGTATTTCCCGAGTCTTGTGTCATTTTCTATCTTTGGTGCGGTTGGAAATTTGCACATTGCAAATGGGAATGTATATTAGTAGTCAAAGCTCATGTGATTTTACTACATTCACAATTAATGGTGAATCCGAAGAACGAAGAAATTACCGAAGGAATTATCCGGAATTATTATGATCATGAAGATGGTGAAACTACACCGAGATTTAAAGTTTAGTTAAAAAAAATTTGAAATGAAAAAAAAGAAAGTTTGAAGATAATCATTTTGCAAAAGAGCATTACCAAAGGAATTATATGAAGGATCGATTATTCATTGATACGTTGACAAAAATCAACGATGTAGAGTATTGTACAAAGTGGAAGATATCGCCACTTACCTTGTAGAGTATGTAAAGTTTTGTGATGATTGGGGAGTTGACCGTTATAGGAAGGCCAACTTAGGTTGTTGTTTTTGATCTATGATCAAGACATCGTAAATAGTTGTGTCTTTTTCATAATAACGGTTGATATTTGCTAAATTGTATACTAATTTACCCGGGATTTTGCCTAATAAAAGCCAATAAATATGCCAAAAGAATAGAAAATGTGTGCTTTTATGTTCAAAGTGATCAATGCATATCTATTCCTAATATATCTCATGCATATCACTTTAGCAGTATTAACTATATAAGACCAACAGTAGTAACTATACTAACAGTACTAATAAAGTACTAGTAGTACTAACTAATATATCTAATAGTACTAACTACTTAGTCTGTTTTCTTCAATCTTTAGCAACAGCATCAATTCTAAACCAGCAGTAGTAAATTAGCACCAGCAGTAGTAACTCAAAATTCCCAACATCTTCTGAAGCAGCAGTATGAAAACTTTGTTGCATCCAACCAAAGTGATTGACAACACCTATGAAAGGCTTCAAAAGCTAATTAGTCAAGTAGAGATGCATGGTAAATTCATCCCTCAAGAAGACATCAATTTATTAACCCATTTTGTATAGTTATTGCAAAGAATTGTTACTTAATCATTTATATTTGAGAATTGCAGTAATTATGGAGTAATAAGTGAAGTTATGCTAAAAGGCACGCATTTTGGAGCATAAATGAAGAGTTCGAGAAAGTCTACTAATATGATAGCAAATACGCCGTATTATTCTAGACCTATACGACGTATCCAAGACTTTGACGAATCAAAAGACCATTGCCTGACTTTGAAGAATACGTCGTATCTACATCAACGATATGCCGTATCCATCAAGAAGATATGGCGTATCCGTGCCTACACTTCACAAGAAACCACAAAGACATAAAGCCTAATACGCCGTATCCAGGAACTTCTATACGTTGTATCCAAGATTTATTATATACGAAGATTCTAGAAGATATCAAATGTGGTCCTTACTCCAAGAAAGCCCAATACGACGTATCCCACATCGATGGATATGACGTATCGAACCGACTATCAGACCCTATATATAGACGACCCAAAACTCAGTTTTAGGCATGCAAGTGAATCCCTAAACCACCAAGTCGACCAAGATACGATTAGAAGAGCATAAAAGGTCAGAAAAGAGCCTCAAGATTATAGGAAAACTCTTGTAATCTTCGTGCAACCGAATACGCATTCGATCGAGGTTTCTTTACTTTAATCGTTTATATATCAAACCGTGTGTATTTTTACAATGACTATCGGCTGATACCTTTAGGTATCAGCCATGTTTATGAAGATCTAATGTTTGGTTTGTTTATATGGATTGCTTAATTTATTGTTGATTTATTGATTATGTTTATCACATGATACTTGTTTACGTGCTTAAGTATGCAACCTATCATTCAACTGGGTCTAGTCCTACATATTTAATACGCTGCAACTTCGGTGTTGTTTGGGCATAGGCTAAGACTCTGGGATAGCTCTCTTTATTTCAATTTATATATCTAGAATCATAGGATCACAAATATTGACCTATCTTTGCCTTTAGAATAGTGAGCTTAGTTAGACTAGCAGGTGACCCTAGGATCAGCGAGTACGTTCTTATTCCATAGATAAAGACTCGGACATTAGACTACTAGTATATAGATAAAGTCTCCATGAGCTAGGGTTTAGTAATAGCACCATTACTTAGATCCTAAGATAGATTATAATCAACATAAGGATGCTTTAAGCGGATGCTCTAATTATGACAAAATTAGCATGTCTAGGTCTTAGGATGAAGTACCGCCTAAGTCTAGGAATGATATGCCCTTTGAGATAAGACAATCATCACTAAATAAACAAACTTGTGTTCTATAGGATAATTCATGGTTGATACGTTTTCCTTACATTAGTTCTCGACGGTTCCTCTATCGTTTGCTTGTCTTCTTGTGTGTGTTTATTGCTTTACTTGTCATCAAAACCTTAGGTTAGATACACAAAACCGTGCCAGTCTCTCAGGCTGAAACCCCCCATTTGCATTAGTTTTAGGTTTAACGTAGATAACTAAAATAATGATAGAATTAGGATTAATGCTCTCGCTCTTAGTGATCGACACCTTACTTACCACGAAACTTCATCTGACTGGGTACACTACCCGTTAAAGTGTTGTTTTTAGGTATAGTCGGCATAAAATAAATAGTAAAACTTGATACATAAATAACACCTACACAATGACACATCAAGTTTTTTTAACCTAGTCCAAAAAGGAACATGGTTCCAAGAACAATCTTAACTAGGTCTGGCCCAATTTCAGTTAATGTTGTTAGACCAGTTAATATTGTTCAATCAAGAACAACAGTGAATAATGCAGGACCCTTGAAAAATGTTATTAATAGTGCATATTCAACTACTAGAAGGCCTTTTAACAAAATAACAACAACTAATAACAGTAATTTCACTAAAAAGGTTAATACTATTAAGGGGACAAAGGTTAATACTGCTAGGCCAAAAGCAGTTCTTAGTGCTGTTAAGAGAAACAAGGGAAATGATGTTAAGGCCTCAACATGTTGGGTTTAGAGACCATAACACAAAGTTTTAGACCATGTCTCCAGAAATAATGGTGCATTAATGTCCTTTAAAAGATTTGACTATATTAATGCATAAGGCAGATCTAAGTCAGTAATGGCTTGGGTCCCCAAAAGAAACTAATTTTCCTACCATTATGTGTAGGGCAATCCGTAGCAAGATTTGAAGCATAAAGGAGTGATTGACAGTGGATGCTCTAAGCACATGACAGGAAACAGATCCTATCTTACAAATTATAAAGAAATTGATGGAGGATTTGTTGCCTTTAGAGGTAATCCCAAAGGAGAGAAAATTACTGGGAAAGGTAAAATAAGAACTAGTAAATTGGATTTTGAAGATGTGTATTTTGTAAAGGAACTAAAGTTTAACCTCTTCAGTGTCTCACAAATGTGTGACAAGAATAATAGTGTTCTTTTTACTGATACTGAATGTGTTGTTCTGTCTCCAGACTTTAAGTTAACTAAAGAAAGTCATGTTTTACTTAAAGCTCCTAGAAAGGATAACATGTACAGTGTTGACTTAAAGAATGTTGTTCCTTAAGGAGGTCCCATTTGTCTCTTTGAAAAATCCATACCAGATGAATCTAATCTTGGCATAGGAGGCTTGGACATGTAAATTTCAAAACCATGAATAAACTAGTAAGGGGAAGCCTTGTAAGAAGTTTACCTTCAAAACTTTTTAAAATTAATCAAACCTGTGTTGCTTGTCAAAAGGAAAAGCAACACAGAGCTTCTTGTAATACCAAAACAGTCAGTTTAATCAGCCAACCATTACAAATGTTACGCATGGATTTGTTTGGCCCAACATTTGTAAAGAGTTTAATGAAAAAGATGTATTGCTTAGTTGTCACAGATGATTTTAGTAGGTTTAGTTGGGTTTTCTTTTTAGCCACTGAGGATGAAACTTCTGAAATCCTTAAAACATTTATAACATGCATAGAAAATCTAATAGACCTTAAGGTGAAAGTAATTAGATGTGACAATGGGACTGAATTCAAGAATAGGGTCATGAATCAGTTCTGTGAAATGAAGGGTATTAAGAGGAAATTTAGTGTTGCTAGGACTCCACAACAAAATAGAGTAACTGAAAGGAAAAATAGGACATTAATAGAGTCTACCAGGAATATGTTAGCTGATTCAAAATTGCCAACAACTTTCTGGGCTGAAACAGTTAATACTGCTTGTTATGTCCAAAATAGGGTGTTAGTTATCAAGCCTCACAACAAGACCCATTATGAACTTTTTCTAGGTAAAAAACCTGCCTTAAGCTTCATAAGACCATTTGGGTGTCCTGTTACAATCCTTAATACCATATATCACCTAGGTAAATTTAATGGAAAGGCTGATGAAGGGTTATTTATAGGATACTCTACCAATAGCAAATCATTCAAAGTATTTAACAGTAGAACTAGGATAGTTGAAGAGAACCTGCATATTCAGTTTAGTGAGAATACACCTAATATTGCAAGAAGTAGACCAAATTGGCTTTTTTGATATTGATGCACTAACAAAGTCAATGAACTATAAGCCAGTTGTTGCAGGGAATCAATCTAATGGTAATGCAAGTACAAAAGCATGTGATGATGCAGGTAAAGCTAGAATGGAGACAGTACCTGGCAAAGATTACATTCTTTCAAAGGATTCTCTTGATGCTGGATTCAAACCATCAGGGGAGGAGGAAAAGAAGGATGTTGAAGATCTAGGGAAAGACAATGAGATTCCAAGTACAGAGGAGCCAATAATTAATCAAGAAAAGGATGCAAGTGTTAACAGCACCAACAATATTAATATTGTTAGTCTAACTGTTAATGCTGCTAGCATAGAGGATAATGTTGTCGATGAGAATATAGTCTATGGATGTGCTGATGATCCAAATATACCTGAATTGGAAGATATTGTTTACTCAGATGATGATGAAGATGTTAGTAAAGAGGCTGACATGAACAATTTAGATGCATTTATGCCTGTCAGTCCTATTTCAACTACAAAAATACACAAAGATCATCCAGTTGAACAAATTATTAGAGACTTGAATTTAGCACCTCAAATAAGAAGAATGACAAAGAATTTGAAATAACATGGTTTGTTTAGTTCATTTCAGCAAAGAACAAACCATAAAGACTTTCAAAATTGCTTGTTTGCTTGCTTTTTATCACAAGAAGAACCCAAGAAGGTAATCCAAGCATTGAAGGATCTAAGTTGGATAGAAGCTATGCAGAATGAGCTTCTATAATTCAAATTACAAAAGGTTTGGACCCTGGTAGATTTACCAAATGGCAAAAGGGCCATAGGCACTAAATGGGTTTACAAGAATAAGAAGGATGAAAGAGGCATTGTGATAAAGAACAAAGCAAGATTGGTTGCTCAAGGGTACACACAAGAAGAATGGATTGACTATGATAAAGTCTTTGCCCCTGTTGCCAGAATTGAAACAATTAGGCTATTCTTGGCCTATGCCTCATTTAAAGACTTTGTGATGTACCAGATTGATGTCAAGAGTGCTTTTCTTTATGGAAAGATTGAAGAGGAAGTCTATGTTTGTCAACCACCAAGATTTGAAGATCTAGACTTCTCTGATAGAGTATACAAAGTAGAAAAGGTACTTTATGGACTGCATCAAGCTCCCAGAGCTTGGTATGAAACCTTGTCAACTTACTTGTTGGACAATGGGTTTCAGAGAGGAAAGATAGACAAAACTTTGTTTATCAAGAGGGACCAAGCTGATATTCTGTTACTTCAAGTGTATGTAGATGATATCATTTTTTGTTCAACAAAGAAGATGTTACGCACAGAATTTGAGAAGATGATGCATAAAAAGTTTCAAATGAGTTATATGGGTGAACTCACATTCTTCTTAGGACTGCAAGTAAAGGAAAATGAGGATGGGATTTTAATTAGTCAAGACAAGTATATGACTGAGATTTTGAAGAAATTTGGTTTTACTGATGTCAAGACAGCAAGCACACCTATGGAAACACAAAAGCCTTTGCTCAAAGATGCAGATGGTGAAGATGTAGATGAACACTTGTATAGATCCATGATTGAATCATTGATGTATCTAACTTTTTCAAGGCCTGATATTATATTTGCAGTATGTGCTTGTGCAAGATTCCAAGTCAATCCTAAAAGCTCACATCTTCGTGCTGTGAAAAAGGATCTTTAGATACTTAAAAGGTCAACCTAAATTGGGCCTTTGGTATCCTAAGGATTTACCTTTTGATTTGGTGGCATATACTGATAGTGACTATACAGGAGCAAGCTTAGATAGGAAGTCCATAACAGGAGGTTGTCAATTCCTAGGTGTAGACTGATTTCATGGCAATGCAAGAAGCAGACTGTGGTTGCTAATTCCATAATTGAAGCTGAGTATATAACTGCTTCAAATTTCTGTAGCCAAGTACTTTAGATTCAAAATCAATTATTGGATTATGGATATAACTTTATGCAGACTAAGATTTATATTGATAATGAGAGTACTATATGCATAGTTAAGAACCCTGTTTTTCACTCAAAGACAAAACACATTGAGATTAGGCATCACTTTATCAAAGATTCTTATGAGAAGAAGCTTATCCAGATGATCAAGATTCACACAGACCAATATGTTGTAGATTTACTCACAAAAGTATTTAATGTTAGCAGATTTCAATATCTGATTGAAAGTATTGGAATGCTTAATCTTTGAAGTCTTGATTAATGGAAGGATGTTTGGAATGGAATGAAAAAGGTGCTAAAGATGAAATTAGAGTAAGTACTTGTAACTTAAAAGTTTCTATTGTTAAGTATAATTAGTGCTGCTAGTTATACTTAATACTGTTGAGTTAATACTGTTAGTTATACTTCTTGCTGCTGGTATAATTAATACTGTAAGAATTGAGAGATATAGTAAGCTGAAAAACAGAAAGAGAGATGTGTGATATAAAAACAAACAGAGTGATTTTGTGAAAAAAAGAATTAAGAGAAGTTGTGAGTTGAAAAACAGAAAGAGAGACGTGTGATTAAAACAGACAGAGAGAATTGTGAGCTAAAAGAATTGAGAGAAATCAAAAATAGACAGAGAGAATTATGAGCTAAAAGAATTGAGAGAAATCAAAAACTAATAGAGAGGATTTGTAAAGTTAATATACTAATTGATGATGGAAACTACATAAATAAATAAAAATGATTAGTAGGAATTAGAGTTAATGTTGGGGATTCAAGTTTACTGCTGCTAGGCATAAATTACTACTGTGGCTGTTTACAGAGTTAATGCTTGATCTTGAAGTAACATGCCCCGGATCCTTATTCCGCTGCGACCCATTTTGGGGGTGTTACAAATGCTGTTAGGCATAACTTACAACTGCTGGTGAACGTTAATGCAGTTGAGGGTATTTTCATAAATACTTTGATTAAGGGCTTCATTCAATCATTTAATCGATTTCAATCTTTCATATACTTTCTAATCATTAACCCTAACTCAATTTCATCGTTAATCATCAAAACCCATCACAATGTATGCTCCAAAGTTTGCTGATTCATACAACATGGTCGCGTTCTTGGCTAAATCCACTGAAAGTGACAGGTTTGAGCAAATTCTGGATTTCTTGAATGCAAATCCTCTAAAATATGCGTTAACGGTTAATCCTACAATCTATACTTCATGTATTGAGCAGTTTTGGGCTACTGAAAAGGTAAAAACTATTAATGGAGAAGTTCAGTTACAAGCCCTAGTGGATGGGAAGAAAGTGATCATCACTGAGACAAGTGTAAGAAGAGATCTTAAATTGGAAGATTCTAAAGGAATTGAATGTCTACCCAATGCTGATATTTTTGAGCAACTTGCTCTAATGGGGTATTAAAAACCTTCTCAGAAACTTACATTTTACAAAGCTTTCTTTTCTCCTCAATGGAAGTTTTTTATCCATACTATTCTGCAATGCCTAAGTGCTAAGTCTACTACATGGAATGAATTTAGTAGCACTATGGCCTCTGCAATAATCCGCTTAGCCACAAACCAGAAATTCTAGTTTTCTAAGTATATCTTTGAAAGTATGGTGAAGAATATAGATAGTAGTGTCAAATTTCTAATGTATCCAAGGTTTGTGAAAGTCTTTTTGGATAAACAAGTTAGTGATATGTCTACTCATGATGAAATTTTTGTTACACCCTCTCATACAAAGAAGGTATTTGGCAATATGAAAAGGGTTGGGAAATGATTCTTTGGAGCAGTTACACCCTTATTTTCAACCATGATGGTTCAAGATCAAGAAGAAATGGGTGAAGGTTCAGCTATGCCAACTGATCCCCATCACATACCCATCATTCAACCATCAACATCACAACCTCAGAAGAAACAATCTAGGTGAAAACAGAGAAAATACACTAAGATTCCTCAATCCATTGGTCTTACAAAGCCTATAGCAGATAAGGATGCCAATGAGGAGAATGTACCTACACATTCCAATGACCCACCTCTCTCAAGAGTTAACACACTTAGAAGTGGGGAGGATAGACTGACACTTAAGGAATTGATGGATCTTTGTACTAAACTGTCTGATAGAGTTCTTGACTTAGAGACAATAAAGACTGTTCAAGCAAAGGAGATTGCTAGTTTGAAGAAGAGAGTTAAGAAGCTAGAAAGGAAAAGGAAGTCAAAAACTCCAGGGATGAAAAGATTATTCAAGATTGGTATATCTACATAAGTTATTTCCTCTGAAGATGAAGGTTTGGGTGATCAGGAGGATGCATCCAAATAGGGGAGGAAAATAGATGACATTGGCCAAGATGCAGAGGTTACTTTAGTTAATGAAACTCAGGGGAGGTATGATGATGCTCAAATGTTTAATACATATGTTTTTGATGGTAAAGAAGTGTTTGTTGCAGAGCAAAGTGAAAAAGTTGTTGAAGAAGTAGTTAGTACTGCTAAAGTTAGTGTTACTGCAACAATTACTACTGAAGAAATCACTTTGGCTCAAGCATTGGCTAAATTGAGGAGTGCAAAACCTAAGGCTGTGGTATAAGAGCCAGTGCTAATTACAACCACAACAGCACCTTCAACAATACCCAAAGCTAAAAGCATTACTTTTAGAGACCCTCGTGAATCTATAATAAGACCAACACTAACATCAATACCTTCAAAAATCAAGGATAAAGGCAAAGCTAAGATGATTGAACCTAAGAGCCTTTGAAGATGAAAGAACAAATAAGACTTGATGAAGAACTTGCTCTCAAGCTACAAGCTAAAGAAGAAGAACAAGCAATACTTGCAAGAAAGAAGGCTGAGAAAGTTGAAGAAGCCAACATTTCATGGGATAATGTGCAAGCAATGATAGAGGCTGATAGGTTATTGGCTGAAAGATTACAAGCAAAAGAGCAAGAAGAATTGACAAATAAAGAGAAGGCAAGATTATTTGTAGAACTCTTAGAGAAGAGAAAGAAACACTTTGCAGCATTAAGAGCTCAAGAAAAGAGGAATAAGCCACCAACTAAAGCACAAAATAAAAGTACAATGTCAACTTATTTGAAAAACATGGCTGGTTAGAAGCAAAGTCAATTGAAGAACAAGTCATTTGTAAAAATTCAGAAGTTATTTGATAAAGCCATGACAAGGGTAAACATGTTTGTTGATAAGGCTACTGAGTTGGTGAAAGAGAGCTCAAAGAAAGCTGAAGCAGAGATGGAACAAGAAAGTAGCTTAGAGAGAGCAGGTGAAGAGCTAGAACAAGAGAAGGAAAAGAACAAAAGATAGATGATGATCAAGAAGAAGCTAAGATAAAAAAAAGCTTATAAAGGTTGTTCCTGATGAAGAAGAAGTAGCAATTGATGCTATACCATTAGCTACTAAACCTCCAAGCATTATTGATTGGAAGATTTCTAAAGAAGGAAAGATCGGTCTATTTCAAATCATAAGAGCTAATGGAAGTTCAAAAAGGTACTCATTAATGATTCATATGCTTAGAGATTTTGACAGAGAAGATTTAGAAACTCTATGGAAATTGGTAAAAGCTAAGCATGGGAATACAAGGCCAGAAGAAGGCTATGAAAGAGTACTATGGGGTAATCTAAGGACAATGTTTGAGCATAATATAGAAGATACAGTGTGGAGAAATCTACTAGGAAACAAAGTGTTTATTTGGAAATTAATTGATTCATGTGGAGTACACTTTGTGAGGTTTCAAGACATGCATCTCTTTATGTTGGCTGAGAAGAAATATCCCCTTACACCAGCAACAATTGCAGAGATGTTGAACAAGAAGCTTTAAATTGATCATCTGAATGAAATGTGTTATCAGCTTCTTAAGCTTATGACAAAATAGCTCAAGAAATAGTAAAGTGTTTGAAAGCATCCTCTTAGTGATGGTGAAGACTTTTAATGAAGAAACTTGATGATTTTGAAGATAAATATCAAGTTTAGGGGAGGATTGTTGGGATTAAAAGCCTCTTGATGCTGTTTGGAAGTTACTAATGCTAAGTAGAAGTTAAGACTGTTAAGGTATTAGTTACTGTTGCTAAGTATAAATTAGTAATGTTTGTAATCTTAATGAAAAATATGCTAAGTAGTTAGTACTGCTAGTATATGTTACTACTGCTAGTTACTACTGCTAAGTATAAATTAGTGCTATTAGTGTAACTTAGTACTGCTGATGAAGATTGAAGAAAACTTTCTAAGTAGTTAATGCTGCTTGTACACAGTTAGTGCTGCTAGTACAAAAGTTACTATTGTTGGTGTGAAAGTTACATCTGCTTAAAGATTACAACTGCTGGAAGAGTTTATACTGACAAAGAAGAGATCAAAGACTTATCAGAGAAAAGATAAAGATTGCTTATGTGATAAGAATGAGATATTTTGTAAAAGATATGTATAAGTTATTTGTTTAGAAGATCATAATAACTTAGGAAAATATTGTAAGCCGTTCAGGACTCCTTGGTGTATAAAAATAGGTCCTAGGGCATAGAGTTAGATATCTAGAAATTGTTTATTTTGATATCAATATAGCTTTAAGGTTTTGTAAACCTTATGTAGATCCCAATGATAGATCTTTCAGCCTATTAGTAGGGTGGTAGATGACTTGTATAAATACAACTCAGTCTACAAGAGAGGCTCTGAAATGATCACAAGTGTCTAAGCGGAATATAAACACAAGTGCTAAGAAGAACAATAATTATAAGGACTAAGATCGTTTCTAATAATTAGATTTCACTAACTATATGAAATGTGTTCTGAAGGTGTACATTTCACTATGCCATAGGGTCCTTTTATACTTGTAGGAAACCCTAATAGCTTAATACATAAACGCGTATAAAAGATATAAACGCGTATAAAAGATATGCATATCACTTCCTAATATAACTCATGCATATCCTAACTAACTATTACATTTGTACTACCCGGACTAACTATAACATTACCAGTAGTAACCATTATTGTACTACCAGTACTAATGACAATATTACTCTACCAGGAGTAACTAATATGCTACCAGTAGTAATGACTATATCTACCAGTAGTAACTATGAATACAATATTCCTAACAATCCTCCCCTAAACTTGAATTTGACTTGCTTAAGTTCAAGTTTCAATGATAGAGCTTCGTCTTGAGCACCATGAGGATTGAAGTAGTCATTCTGCACCATCTAAAACTGAAATATAACCTTGAGCATCCAAAACAGCTTGTGCAGTTGACATTAAGCAGCAATAAGTCATCATTAAGCCATTCCACTTGACCTTGTTGAATAATCTTGAAACTATAGGATCAAGTAGAATGGTCTTGTCAGCATCTCATCAGTCTTTGAACAGCAACAATATAGAACCACCACAGCTACATGAATGGATTTGATGAGCCTCTACCAAGTAGCCATTCACTCTTGGGCTAGTCAGTCCTTTGGCACCCAGAAAGGGTCAAATCCATGGTGGACTGAGAACCAGTTTCAACTTTCAGAACATGAATCATAGTAAGTTGAAAACTATATGATTTTTGGTAAATCATTACAACCATGAACGGATTTGATATGTCTTTACCTGTAGCCGTTTGCTCAGGACTAGCCAACTCTTAACTATGAAGTATGGTGAGTTGATTACCATACAACTTATTAGCAAGTTGTCAACTATATAAACGGATTTGTTAAGTCTTTACCAAAAGCCGTTTGCTGTTGGACTAGCCAACTCTTTGTTGTCTGTTAGACATGGTGAGTTGAATACCATTTGCTGTGTGGTGGTAAGCCAGCACCCAAACCCTGAAAACAGTTGCTTTTTGTTCAAAATTTCTTGTCCATATAACCATCTAACATGCCAAAAACTGTTTTCACATCCAAAACTTTTTTTTTTGCACAATCAAAACTTTTATTACACTTGGTGCAAAAGCTAATAAGTATAGAGATACTGGATAAATAATTTATATATCAAAAATATATTTTAGAGAGCAAAAAGATTTATGATATATTATATAATTAACGATACCAGTCATGAACACCAGCACGCTTGGAATCTGAATGTTTCTTTAACACTAACCAACCGAACTGCAGGGGAAAGTTCGATACCACAGCTCCATGACCAATTACCCAACTATAATCCAAACATTCTTTCCATAACTTGACAGTGAGGGATACTTCTTGTCCGCGAGTCCACAAACATATAAATGACAAGGCCACATACTGCCTCCAACACATGAATACCAGAAAAAGAATATAACTTCCAACTTTGAATTCTCCATTTGTGTTGGCTCTTCTAAAATTCACTGCCATCATCCACTTCAGGTGAATCTATCAAAACCCATAGATCACCCCAAAGAATAAGACCAACTCCGTCAGCTTCCCTTGTCTGAAAGAAAGGTCACTACAACGTCCATAAAAGTCATCAAATCAACTATATTGACTAAAGTGGAGTATTTCCCGTAACAGGATGAAATACTGAGAGAAATGTCTTTTCCTTTATATGAAATTAAATTATGACACCTAACCCACTATGCAACAATCCTAAACTACAACTGCATATAAGGGGTACAAGAGTGACGCAATCAGAATCATCCCATCCGTCATCAGAAGCCAAATACTTAAGACAAGCAACATCTTGGTGTTTAGCAATCATACTCCTGTTTCCTATTGTATAGTAATTTATAAATATGAAGTCTTATTCCTACAATAGACTTCCTCTTTCTAGGAGTCCTCTCTAAAGATTCCATCTTTTCTTCCACAACCTCAGATTCCTTAGAAGGTCGTACATCGTCAGATGGAATCGGAAGTTGTGCACTTGTATCCTCCATAGCAGCAGAGGTAACCTCAACCTCAGCAGGCTTAGGTCTCTTTGAAGAAGGCTGTTCCAATTCATCACCAAGCCTCTTTGATGCTCTTGTGAAATCTTGTTGTGTAAGGGTTGAAAGATGACTCTGGAGCCTTTCAAATGCTTCCTTGAGCCTATCTGCACTGAGTGACTTCACATAAGTCATGACCACAAGCCTATTTGTATATACTGAACTCTGGTTCTATGACAAAAGTTCTCATAAAATCCCTTTGCTCAACTTGGGACATAGGTCTATCACTTCTAGCTTTAGCCTTTTGTTCAGCAATCTGCCTTCTCTTTCGATCAACCATCTCCACCATGGCACTAGCAAAATCCCCCTCAGGCAAATTAGAACCTATGAGAGTTCTTGAGAGCTCTTTATTTTCCATGAATTCTTTGCCATGATTGAATATCCCGATACATCGACAGAAAAATTGGCCTGCACTGCTTGACTTCTTGCTGTCTATTCTTTGTTGAGCAGGATTCAAATCCATGATCTAATTGACAGCCAAGTAGTTCAACTTACCGATAAGTGTCTTCTTATGTCTCTCCAGCTCTGCCTGATCTTGACGTAACCTTTTAGCTGGCCTCCCTCACAAGCCTTTCATCTTCCTAAGACTGCTTAAAAGACCTCCTTAGAGTATGAGTTTTGTTCATCTACCAATTGGGCCTTTCCTTTATCAACAGAAGTACTGACAGGAGGAACTTGTTCACTGCCCACAGGAAATGTTGAACTACCCATAGGAACTGACACGCCAGCAGGAATGGTACCACTACCAGTAGAAATGGGCATATTACCAAGAGTAACAAAGATATCAGCAGGAATGTCTTGATTAGCAGAACTATGTGTAAGACCACCAGGGGTAACTGCATTTGGTGAAAAATCCATCCTATAAGAAGTGTCTTTTGAAGCACTTCCTTTACTTGCCCTTGTGTATGTTTTCATACTTCTTGAAGAAACTTGAGCTGGTGACTTGGCAACTCTCTCAGCATGCAGTTTAGTTTAAGAAAGAATGTGAGCAGTTGCAAGAGTACTAGAGCTGATATCTTGTTCTTGAAACTCCCCTAAGTGTTTATCTTTTGAAGGAGTGACAAAGGATGATTGTTGTTCAGCTAATGAAGCATTTGCCAAAGCAAGGAGTGAATCCATGTCAACTTCTTTCTCCATTATTTCAGCATCATCATCATAATCAGATATTACCGGTTTCCTCTTCCTTTTCTTGAGCGCACCTTCCAGCTTTTTGACTCTCCCAACAAAGGTAATTATAGCAGTTCCAAGTATCTTTTTGGTATCCTTGAGCTCAGACTCCAAGGATGTTGTTTTCTGCATAAACTTGGAAACAAGGAAAGATAAAGCAGTTAGAGTCAAAGGGTCCTCAGCAACTCCTGAAGGTTGACCTGCAGAGGGAGTTGCTTCATGGGACCTAGGTGGAGACTCATGGAATGAGCCTCCTACAGTCTCATCTTCCACAAAGGTGAAAGTGAGGGGTTCTTTATCAGGCTCATTGAGCCTTGAAGAAGATGGTTGGTCATGGTCAGAAGGAGGAATGTTGGTACCTTTTCTGGGTGGTGAGGTGGTAGTTGGTGCAATAATGGGTGGATTGGGGACATTGACTAGAGATGGTATGGGATCAGGAATGGGAGGTTAATCAGCTAGTTCAGCTGGCCTTTCACCCTGATCCTCTGCTGCACCTGCCAACATAGCAGGCAACAATGGCATATGTGCCCCAACAAACCTCATCTTCATATTTGCAAATACCTTTTTGGTCATCTTATGAGCAGGGTATTGAGTTGTGTTTACAGTTTGAATACCCAAAATGATTTGCAAAAACCTAGGGTACATCAAAAACTTTTTCTTACTACTCAAGTTATTAACCATACCCTCAAAAATAAGTCTTGAAAAATTATAAACTCTTCCACGTGATAGACAGATCAGGGAAGTAGCAATAGCACTACCAAACTGATCCCATCCACCAGATTGGGAGCTTATGCAGTAGATAATGATATGAACCAAAAACCTCCATTAAGGTGAAAACCTATTTTTCCAAAGGTTAGTTTGTCCCCTCATTGGCAACCAATGTGGGTAAGTCCAGCATAGATCTCGGGGTCTAGAAGGTTACAAAGACCTCCCTCATCTGCCAATTGGAGGTTACTCCTGACACAGGCTTCAGATATAGTGTATTGAGCACCATCAATGGTTGCAACTATGGCTGGAGGACCCAACTCAGCAGGTCTGAGTGAAGTAGTGCTCCAAAATTGCTTGACTAAAGAGTCATATATGAAGGGATCATGAGATATTGCATACCTGAGAGAATTGCCCCTAAGAAGTCCAACATGGATGGTAGTCATCACTTGCCATTGGGTTTAGCAATTAACCCACTTGTAGTGTCAAAAACGTAATTTGAAACCCGCCATTGATGATTGGTAGTAAAAAAAGTGAGATGAAGTAAGTGTTATAGGCAGGTATATGATCGCAATGTAATAGGGGCTAAAGGAGAAAGGAATTGAATTTATAATTGTGAATCCTCTTTAACCTAATTGGAGAGTATAAAAAATGCAGTTATTTCTTTTTAATAATTACTGATAGATGTAAAGTAAAATAGTAATTATTTAATTAAGAAACCTATTGACTAAGAGAGTGCCACAAAAATTTCCAATGGTAATTTTGCATTAATGAAAAGTTAATTTCTCTCTAGCCGCACCAACTGTCATCCATCAGAAGAAATTTAGTCAACCAGTAGTAACTGTTGAAGCACCAAGACCAATGGGAATCAACCATTAGGAATGGTTAATTAACATCACCAAAGTAAAATTATGAACTTTTTCACCATCAAAGCATAAGATCATCTCTAAATCTAGGCGTACCTGCAAAATGTTAGTCCAAAATCCAAAAACAGAATGTAGGATAGGACTAATGAGTAGTAGAAACAACCCAACTACCAGAACAAACAAGTAAAACTTACAGAAGAAACAAATAAAACTACCAGAAGAAACACACTTCGATAACTAAAACTAACTTTGGGAAAAATAATTCAAACAAAAACCCAAAATAACAAAAATACTAAGTAAACAACACATGTCTCCCCTTAGGCAATATCCTCCCCATCAAGCACATCATCTATGGATTGAGCATCCCAATGTTAACCACTATCAACAATTTCTAAATCCTTAGTCAACTTGTGTGGGTTGCCCTGCATAAGACAAAATGAGAAAGGTTAGTTTCTCACAGGGACCCAAGCCATTACTGGCTTGGGTCTGCATAGTGGATCTTTTGATTGAAGCCTATTGTTATTATTGGATCCACCATTGTTCTTGGTATTCTTTTTCCAAACATACCTAGAGGATGACCAAGAACAACCTGTTGAGGGCTTAACAGCAATTTTCATTTTATCCCCACCAAAATATGAAAAAGATGTTTTTGGTGGTTTTGCTCTATGTAAAGGCCTTTTACTAGGTGAGGCAGACTTAGTATTAGGTCTCTTGGGTTTAAACACACTTGGAAAAGGTCCGTAACAGTATATTGGTTTCTACAAGAAAGTAACTGGATTGGTAGTTTTGGTCTACCAGCAGGAACTGCTTTACCAGTAGGAACTGAAGTAGGCAAATTTAGTCTACTAGTAGTAACTGGTTTAGACAAATTTTGTCTACCAGTAGGAACTGGTGTAGACAAGTTTGGTCTAGTGGAACTAAGGTCGACTATACCAGACTGAAGTAATACTGCACGAGGAACAATTTTATTTGATGGACCCACTCGTTGAGTATTTTCACAAATTGTCATTTTATCCCATTTCCGATTAAAGTTACCCATCCCATTGGTCTTTTCATTTTGTTTGGCCATTGCTTGTTCTTGGGCCATTCCTCTTTACATGAATCACGTCCTTTTATATGAATGGGACAAACTTCCATACACAAAGCAAGCTTTCTTTAGAAAAGCATATCCCTCACCCACCTGTTTGCCCATATGTCTTCTTGAATCATGTTTGTTACCCATATCCCTTAGAGTGTTGATAAACTTAGCAGACTTATTGTCAGTGTGACTAGGTTTCTCATTTGCTTTACCAGGAGTAACAACATATTCATTATCACTATCAACTTCTTCTATAATGGGGGCATCAGTCCAGACTTTAGACATAACAACATTGGGTTCAGACGTCAACAACAGTCTCAGATGCAGATTCCAAGGGTTTGAAACACTCGAAATTAGATTCAGCAAACAATCAAATATGTGTTTTCAGATATCATTAGACTCATCCCCATTATGACTCACAAGGTTTTCAACAATTTCACAGAAGTTCACTGATGATTGTTTGTTTTTTGTCCAAATGAAGAACGTGATTCATCTATCCAACATGTACAGAATTGGCATGTAGTTTCCCTGTCAAGGAAGGGGAACTCCATGCATAATCACCCTCTTTGGTAAACCAACTATACAAATGTTTTCCAAGCCAATCCTCAGGTCTAGAGTTCAAAAATGCTTGGTTCATTGTCAATATATAATTCATTTTCATAAGAACCATAACCTAGACCTACCTTGTCTTTGACACTTATTGAGCTATTTATCAGTTTAACAAGATTTTTAGAAGACTGTAACCAGTTAGCAGTGTTAGCAATCTCATTATCCAATTTAGCCTGTAAAGCTTATTTTTCTTGTGCGGCATTAGCAACAAGTTTTTCATGATATGCTAGCAAATTAGACTTGTCTTCTAAAAATCAAATATAAAATCCTGATCTTCTCTTCATATGCAATCTGATGTATTTTTTTGGGTGACACCTAATTTGAGCTTCTAGAGTTTTAACACCACTTTTATATGCATTTAATTCTACACTAGAGTTACTAATTTCTTCTCTTTGTTCATTATACAGTTTTTTAAGCTCATTATATTTGTGCTCACATTCAAAAGAACAAGTTTGTACCTCTTTGTCTGTAGTGAAACCCATCAAGGCATATTCTATTATGCTTTTTTTATCTTTCTGAATTCTAGATCACCTTTCCATACCAGCTATCATCCCATAAATATTCAAAGCACCCTCATCAGCATGAGCATCCTCATGATCTTGCCAATTGATAAAAGTATCAACTGAAATCAAAGCTTGAGAATCATCTGTCTTCTTTCTTGCATTCTGAGTCTTATATGTTGAGTACCTTTGGCTGCATGACTAGCTTGTGCTCTAGCACTCCCTAGCAAAGTTGATCCCTTTTGTGAACATTTATAGCAACTGAACCAATTGCTTCTTGTCAAACCTAGCTGCTCCGGTCCATTGAAACTTAATCTTTCATTCCAGCCTTTTTTCCTCAAACTTTAGTACTCTAAACAACAGCAATGGCCATCTTCCATTTTCAAGTCCTAAATTCCTCTAAGTCCACTGTCTTAATCTGTTTAAGATCTTCATATGCCAATTGTTGTTTTGGTTCACTTTCAGCAGGATGATGTAATAAAACATCATCAACAACACTTCCATGACTAGAAAAAGCTTTTCTGATTTCCCATAGAAACAAGAAGAAGGAGAGTAGCTAGAAGAGTGGTTACTGCTGGGTATCATTGTTATTGTCAGTACTGGCAGTACTGAACAAATGTTTGCATTAGCCAACTGGAAGGTTTAGGACATAAAACCTTTTAACAATCAAAACTCCAAGGATTTGAGCTTGTTGTACAGGTCATCAAAAGAAAGATACTCCAATCCTCCTTTTGTTTTAAGAACAAGAGTGACTTGAGACCAAGAAGGAGGCAAGGCCTTGAGAAATTTTAGATTAACATCTTCATTTTCAGGCCTTGCTTTAAGAGTATTCATTTTGCCTCAAGATCTTTTTGGATTTATCATATCCAATGTAAAGACCATCTGCGTGTTAGAGATCCTAGAATTCTTCTCAAACTCTTAGTTTTCAAGAAAAACTTCTTTCTGCATTTTCTTTGATTCTATCATTTCCCACCAAACCTAAGCCTTGATTGCTAGCAAATTACATTGGCATCATCCAGATGGTTTTAAATCTCCCTTGGTGGTCAACAAATAGCTGAAGAAGTAGTCCTTGCTTTTGTTTCCCTCTGAACAGCTAGATGTTCTTCAGCTGATACAGGAGGGCAGATCTTGATGTTTCCATTTGAATATTTTGTAGTTTTCTTGCGGCTATTTCTATTCAGAACAATATTCCAGCAAGGAAGATCTGAGTTTGTGATGTAGTTTTGCATTTTCATGGCCCAGATATCATACTCACCTTTTTTGAGATAAGGGAATTTGGCATTTGTGTTGGTTACAGTGGTGATTTGAGGTTGGATTTGAGTAAAAACCTCATCATCTTGGGAGTGTTGTTCATCAGATGATGTCATTATGGATTTGTGAGGGATTTTATGGATCTATCTAGTTAGAATTCTTCTTACCATAGGCTCTCAAAGGCTTTGATACCAATTGTAGATCCCAATGATAGATCTTTCAGCCTATTAGTAGGTTGGTAGATGACTTGTATAAATACAACCCAGTCTACAAGAGAGGCTCTAAAATGATCACCAGAGTCTATGTGGAATATAAACACAAGTGCTAAGAAGAACAATGATTATAAAGAACAAGATCCTTTCTATTGATCAGGTTTTACTAACTATGTGAAATGTGTTCTAAAGGTGTACATTTCACTATGCCATAGGGTCCTTTTATACTTGTAGGAAACCCTAATAGCTTAATACATAAACGCGTATAAAAGATATAAACGCGTATAAAAGATATGCATATCACTTCTTAATATAACTCATGCATATCCTAACTAACTATTACATTTGTACTACCCGGACTAACTATAACATTACCAGTAGTAACCATTATTGTACTACCAGTACTAATGACAATATTACTCTACCAGGAGTAACTAATATGCTACCAGTAGTAATGACTATATCTACCAGTAGTAACTATGAATACAATATTCCTAACAATCCTCATTGTATAAAAACTACAAAACGAACAACAATAATAGGAAAAAAACCACATGAAAGCCTAAAAGTGAGTACCGGTAAACAACTCTCGGCATCGACAGCTGTCAATAATTCTTCGTTGTCCATATCCCAAAATTTGATATTGAAGTCATCACCAGCAGCCATATATCAGCTTTTAATAGTATAAAAACGCACATTAACAACAGAATCCTTCGCTAGCCCTTTATAATGCTTCACGACACCTTGACACTCATTTCATTCCACCATGTATGATTTACCTTTGTCATTTGTATCACTTGCAAACCACCTGAAAAGTCTATAAATAACAATCATCATCAACATTCATATTTCAGTCACTTTACTCCTTCACATTTAGAAAATAAAATAAATAAAGTTCATACCTTGTTCCATCTCATTCGACTAAAGATTTCAGCGGATTTGCTAAGTTGGTTTGTCCATGAAATCATAATTTCGTCAACGGTCCAAAGTTCATAATGCTTTGTATATTGAAAATAATTTCATACCTTATTTTAAATGCAGATTTGCATACTAATGTGATGTTCTCAAAGTTCATAAGCTAAAAGGGCTGTCAAATAAAAGCATCAACGTCTGTGATAGCTTTTCCTACTGATGTTGACCCTTTAAGGTCAATCAAGTAAGTGTTATATTTGATGAATGGATTTTTATATTTTTTTGGAACAGTAAAGCACCTCATGGAAACAACGAA